>JAVJIF010003511.1:0-294735 GCA_038442645.1 Agave tequilana | reverse complement strand
ATTTTCACGATATTCATTCCCTGATTTGCTTCCTATACTCCTTTTTGAGAGCCACCATTAGAAGACAAATCTGAATTAGAAAAGAGTATAGAAGCCATGCAGGAGGCCGAACAAAAATTTCAGGAAATGTTGTCCTTCCCAATTCCACAATATTTTCAAGAGTCATACTCAATTTCACTTTTCAAAATGACCAATCATCAGTCTTGGACACGAATATAGAACTCTTGCATGAGTCTGAGCAACAATCTCAAAATCTGATGCAACTCACAGTTTCATTAAAATTTCAAACCAACCTTCATACCCATCTTTTCAAGCCCAATCGCAACAAAATAATGAACCATCTGCTATGAAAAGCTGCTTGAAGTCATGAATCAGGTTCAAATCGATCATAATCATGAAATAGATATAATGGTCAAAACTCTCCATTCTCACCTTTTGACCATTCCTGACGTCGCTAACCATTCTGTTATGGCTCAAGAATCATGTTATTTTTTGGAAACCAAGATCATACTCATCATCAGTTAAAAATGAAAACCCATCATCAATATTAGAAAAGAGTATGAGATTCCTGAGTAAAACCAAGCAACAATCTCATACCTTGTTGGACTCACCATTTCCCCAGAATCAAGCTTCACATACTTGTTTTTCAGAACATCCAACTGTAAAAAAAAATCTATCCTAGAAATGAGTATGGAAACCTTGCATGAGTTTGAGCAACAATCTAAAATTTTGACGGACTCACGATTTCACTACAATTTCAAAACCAACTTCCATGCTTACCTTTTCAAGAAGAACCGATTGCAAAGAGTATAAGAGACATGATTCAGACTCAAAATTCTGTTACCCGCCTATCAGTAGGTTAGATTCAATATTGAGCAAATTGATCAATAGGAGTGAGGGAATTCTCTCTTGTCAACTTTGACCAATTCTTTTATCTCTAACTCTATCGATTTGACCAAAGAATCGTGTTTGCTTAGAAATCAAGATTCAATTTCAGCACACCCATTAGAACTTGACCATCATTAAAATTTGAGAACCATATTGATATTTTGGCAAATTATCCATTTTCTGAAATTGAACTTGAAATGAATATGATCTGAACCTTAAATTAGTAATTCAATTCCACTTCTTGACTCAATAATGACTCCGGTATTTTATACGTGATTTTCATTACTTCCCCATATTAGTATTGATCCTGTGCCCGTTCACATGAAATTGAATCACTAATCTTTTTAGATCAACATATTGAACTTGACCAATATCATACTTTTGAAAGTTCATTGACAAATGGCAAGTTCTCATTTTATGAAATTGAACTCAATCAAGAATGTGACCCAGATCTTCAAGTTTGTGATCCAGTTCAAATTTCTAAATCAATATTGACTCCTGTTTTGCTAACCAATTGAGCATTATGTTAGAGTCAGTTTTGATTTCCATACCTATCATTCTTAAACTTGAATCACCAATCTTAAAAGTCACATTCAAATGTGAGAAATGAATGTGGACTAGAGTTTTAACTTCTTGATTTAGACCTACTTCCTGAACTAATTTCGACTCCAGAATCGTTATTTAATTTCAGTCATTTCCTCAGTCGATTATATTTCCTGATCTTTTGAGTTCAAATCAATCATTCCATCTTTCATACTCCATTTGGGATAAGGGTGTTGATAATTGACTCTAAAATTATTTTTAAAATTTAGAAATTAGATGGGGTAAAATTCTTAATAAAAATCATCTATGTTCACATCATTATAGTAAGTTATATTAGAGAGGTCATTGGTGAGTTCCTGTGAACTCCACGCAATTTGGATTGGGCCGCATTTCAGGATTAGTCAGACCACCACCGGAACCACCACCTTAAGGTGATTTTTTCCTTCCCTCTCTATTTGTTTCATGCATACATACATTCACGATGCATTGAGGACAATGCATGAGATAAGTATGGGGGAGGGTCTACTAACGTAGAGTTTTTAGATTTTCTTTCTTTTTCACTTCTTTTAGGATATACTTAGAATCTTCCCTTTTGTATAGGTTTACTAATGTAGAGTTTTTAGATTTCTTTTTTTTTTCACTTTTTTTAGGATTTCTTAGAATCTTCCCTTTTGTATAAGAATTTTTCCTTTCTTTAAAACTTTTTTGAAATAAAAGACAAAGTTTTGATCTATTTTTAAGAAAATTAAGATGATCTTAGAAATTAAGAAAGCCTTATTTATGACATCTTAAACCTAGTCAAAATAATGGATCTTGTTTAAAATTATATGCTAAGTGAAACATATTGGAGAGATAATTTTATCTTGAATTTTTTACCTTAAAATTATATGCACTTCACACTTACACATTTTTGGGATGGAAACAAAGACCTAAAATGCCTTAAAGCAAAAAATAAATAAATAAAAAAGAAAAAATATATACGGTATATATAAAGGAAAAAACCACTCATTAGGCTGGATAATTATGCCTCAAGAAGCATGATTATTCACGCGTAAAGGTGGTCAAAAGAAACAAATAATCCTCCTAAGTTTTGTGGCCTTATTTACTTAAGTCCTTAAGCATGAGGGATGTTTTCTCTCATCTGGTGCCCTAAGATCGTCTAATTTGGAGCCGTCGGCTAAAGCCTCACTATCCCGGTAAACTAGAAAGCCTAAGAAAACTAAGGGAAGAAAAAACAAAAAAATATATATATATAAATAAATGGCTTGATGGTTAGAGTTGAAATCCCAAAAAATTTACACTATTACAGAGTGCATATTATCTAGGTTTTATGAAGAATAAAATTATTCTATCCAATTTTGATTCTTACCTTAATTGAAAATAAGATCTTACATGTAGACTAAGTTTAAGAAAGAATAATTTTTGGTGTACTTATGATCTTAGATCACTTAAATGTTTACAAAAAATATTTTGAAAACTTATCTCTCTTTCAAAATGCGTTTTCAAAATACTAACTTTTATTTTCTTCTTATGGATTTTGTGGGTGCAATACGCTGAAACTCTCAGGAGACAAAACTCTTCATCTAGGGTAACCTAGTGGTTAACAGCTTGTTGCACATGCTCAGTGCAATCGCGTCACCTGCGAAAGTGGTATAATAATATTTTTGTTAGAGTTTTCTTTTCTTATTTTGCTCGGGACGAGCAAAAGATAAGTGTAGGGGTATGATTAGTATCCATTTTTGCATATGTATATTGCATTTTTCTACCAATTTATGAATAAAATGACGCTTCTCACCCGTGTTTTGTTCTATTTTGCAGATAATCAAGAGTCTAGAGGCAAAGAAGTAATAAGAGCCTAATTTAACCCCAATTTTGGGTAATTAAACCTCATTTCCTGGAGATCAAGCTAGAGAGCTTCTAGAAGATGCATTGGATCCAGAAGTTGGGCGCGCATCTGAAGAAAACCAGATCCAATTTACCCAAATTCGAGAATATACAGAAGCTTTTTGAGACCATACGAAGCTTTTCGAGACCAGAGGAACCCATGGACCAAAACACAGGGATGTAAGTCTCTGGTATTGCTTCATTTCCACTGCAATTTAGAGGATCCATGCGTCAATCTTTGACGTGTGATCTCGTCTCGTCTTCTAAAACCTCCTTCTGCCTATAAATATCCTTGTAGAGACTTGAGACGCGAGCAGATGTGCGAGTATGCTTGGATTTCTCTCTTTTAGTTACAGAGTAGGATTTTCTTCTTTCTTTTTTGTATTTTCTTTTCCTTTTTAGATCTAATAGTAGGGCTGAGTTGATTCTATAGAGAGAGAGAGAGAGAGATATTGCTGTAATAGAAAGTGACAATCTATGTAAAGGTGTCTCCTTTCTCTTTTATTGTAATCTTCTTCATCTTCTACATGATACTTAGCTAGTTTCTTTTCATGGCAATGTAACTACTAACCACTAACTAGCTAACCACTTACTTGATAATCCACATGAATCTAATAACCTCTACTAGGCCTTACTCTTGCAAGAGCTATTGATGGTTCATGATGATTGATTCTAACATTCTAACATTCTAACATTTAACCACAAACAAGCTAACTTGCAATGTCTCTTTATTTCAATCTCAACTCTACTTGATTTTGATGAACTAATAGTATCTTGCTTCTTGTTGTGTGGAATGGATGTGTTTGGATGTGGAAGAACAATCTAGAATTATTGTGTTAGTGATCTCGTTTGATATCAATTATATTATATTGGATGTTTATTTCTTTGATTAAGTGTCCGTTGAGATCGCATGCTTTGCGAGGAGCTGGAGTTTATCTCTACCTATTATAGTATTCTTGCCTTCCTTATTCCTGTTGTTATCCTTTTAATTCTCTATATATATTAGACTCTACTTTTATTCCAATTCTTGATTTATATGATATCATTTGTGGACATTTATATGTGTTATTGCAGTGATCGTGATTTATCATGTGGTTGTTGTTGTAGCTTGTCGGGTTACTTATGACTTAATGCGTGTATATGAGGTATTTTTCTTGCGCATATGCATTGTTGACTCTCATCGTATGTCCGCTTTAGCGTATCTTGGGAAGCAGGGTGTGACAGTTTCTATGTCAACTACTATTAATTAAACAAGTTTCTAGTCATAATCTGAAATTTGACCAAAAGTCAAACTTTCAACCTGTTGGCCTGAACTAGGCCCTATAAGAGCGAATAGGGCCCACAGAGAGAAAACATGATTTTCAAGAGCCCCGAATAGTATTTCATAGTTTCTGTTGGCTCAAAAGTCCATCACTCTAGTTTTATGATGATGATTAACTCATACAGTTATAGTACTAATGATCGTATGCGTATTTAGTTTCAGATATTTAATCAAGATCTTAGTCGGTGTTTAGCTTCAACAAAAGATTCGAAGTCAAGTTTTGAAGCTAGCACGTGTTGATTCAAGAGCTCGCGCATTAAGATTGCATCAAGTACTCAAGAGGAGTCTAGCTTATTGGATCAAGGTTTAGACCAAGTCAAGAAGGAGAAGAAGATTTTCAAGAGAAAATTTTCAAGACTTGAGTGTAGTTTTGTAAGTGTTAAGATTTTATTTTTAGATAAAATATAAAGGATAGATTAGTTGTGGATTGCTCAAGCTCATATACACACACAAAAAAATATTTATATGTGTTTTCATAAAATAGCTTTAGTTTTAGAAAATATCATTTGGTCTTGAGCTTCAAAGTATACATCCTTATGTTTCATGATTAGATTTCATCAAAACAAGTTTATATGATTTATATGTGTTTTGGACTTCATCCATGCACATTGTTGGTTCAAATATTTAGAAAAACTTATTTGATATTTCTGTATCATGTGTTTGAGTTTTATATTTATCAAAACTTATTTTTAGAGCTTATTGTGAAAAATACAGATATTTCATCTTGTATGTGTATTGGATCATATCCATACACATTAAGCTTCAAAAGTGTTTTAAAATATCTTATTTTTGTATTTGAAGAAGTTTTGGAAAAATTATTTTTCAAATTGATGATTATTTTTAAAAAATACGAGTTCTTGTTTAAGGTTAAATTTTTATATCACAAAAATGGTTCAAAAAGTTTGTAATATGTGTTGATTTTTGATCAACATATTTGTACTTCAAAGTATTTCAATGAACTTATTTTTTTAGATTTTTATGTGATTTTATGGGATTTTTTGAAGTTTATAAGACCAAGATTTAATCCACAAAATTTCTGACATGGCCTGCTGTGGTCGACCCGGGCGGTCGACCGGTGTGCACAGAAAAGTGCACGGGCCTTGGCTTGAGGGCCGGTCTACCGGGCGGTCAACTGATCCAGAGAGTTCACTCTCTGGATCTGCCCCGGTCGACCACGCGGTGACCGCCCAGAGAGCTTTGCTTTCTGGATCTTGCCTCGGTCGACCTGGGTGCCGGTCAACCGACAGATCATCTGGCCTACAGATTTGACCCCAACAGCTATATTTCTGAACTCTTTGTTTTAGACAAGATTTGAAGAGGGTTTTGAGCCAGTTTTTCCCACCTTTTTCAGAGGTTTCCCACAAGTTTTGAATTTAAATTCTATATCAAAAAGTGTGTTTACAAGGGTGATTCTCTTCTGTTTTTCAAAAGAATTTCTTGAGTTTTTCAAAAGAATTCTCTTGTGTTTTTTGAGGTTTCGCCTCTCAATCCCAATCTTTGACACCGATTTGGCAAAAGTCAAATTCTAATCAACTTTCCCCTTAGGTCAGTCTCCTATTGAGTCCGAGATGTCCCTAGAGCCAACGTCTACTCAGTTTTAAGTTAATCTTGGGTTAGTGAGTGAGGAGATTGTTTGTGGATAAGGAAGGTAATGACTTTCCCACCTTATCTTGTTTATAGGAGAAGCCTTTAATTCAGTTTAGTGCAGAGTACAAGTATATAGCAAAAAGTAACACTCAAACAATATTTTTTATACAAGAATGAACCTATACTAAATGTTATGCACACAATACTTAGTTCCAATACTCTTCAACAGTAAATAAAAATGTAACGAAATAGAGTCATGCCTAAATGCAAGTCTAAACATTTTTAGCATTTACAAGCAACAATTTACTGTTGAGGTTAGAAATGTTTGTACAGTGAGTTAAATAAGAAAATAAATAGCTGTAAAAACATAGACTTTGTAATTCAACCAACCTGCAAAAAAAATAGGCTAGTAGTTCACTCAGATTGCTACGGGAATGCAGCAAATCTAAGGGCTTCTGAGCTCTACTTTCTTGAACAGAGTCCAGGCCAGTTATATGTCCACTGCAGCAAAAATTTTCTTGAAGTGCTCCTGTACACAAGAACAGAGAAGAAAGTTAACCAAAATAGTAAAAATAGTAAACTAAAAAGAGTTACTTATGTTCCTCCCCGGCAACGGCATCAAAATTTGATTGAGGTTACCTGCACAGAAAATACAAAATTTCAGAATTTAAGAATAGAAGTGCAAGATACTCAGTTCTACCACGATAGAAAGTGGTTATGCGCATCGTGATCCATAAGAAGGGACTAGCGATGGAAGCGTGTTGTAAGTTCTCTTTTAAGTTCACTAAAAATGATTAAAAGTTCTTTTTTTTGTTCTTGTAAAAAAAGAAAATAAATCTATGGTTAATTAAGAAGAAAGTGAAAGATAAGAGAAGATGGAGAAAATAGAAAATAAGTTTACCAAAGAAATAAAAAGAGTAAATAAAAAGAGAGTTGTAATTGGAGGTGATCTAAACTAAAGGATTAAAGAAAGAAGAAAAATCTAAAAAGTACTTACTTACTCTTTCTTTGATGACTTACCTTGAATCCTGTGCAAAGACTCACTTTGTCTTGAAGGCGAGCAAAGCACGACAAATAGGATCTTTCCCGTTTCTAGACCAAACCATGAAATCAAATGCAAGCAGAAAGTAAAATAGAAACGGTTATCATCACCATAAGCCATCAAGGGCACTTACAATGGCAAGGCAGTTTCGATGCTAAAGGTTTCATTTGGATTATCATCAAAATCAGAAAGAAGATGAGTAAGAGAAGAATAAGAACATAAAATGTAACCTTTGATTTGAAATAGAGTAACAATGGAAGAAAGGATGAAGCTTACACTGGCATACTTCTCGATACAACCTTCTTCTCTTTCTAACATGAACTTCTCTCTGGCCTCAGTTACATAAATAAAATAAAAACTTACATTAAAAAATAAAACCTAAGTTACAAACTAAAAAATAGCCTAGCCTATACTTTCTGCTGAATCGTCCTATGTGGCCTCGGATTTGTAGGTATCTATAGCAAAATGAAGTGAGGGAGAGCGTCAGAAGATAGGGGAAAAAATGCTCCCCCTTATGTCACTTAACTGCTACGAAAATGCGACTTGGGCAGTATTTTGTGGCCTAGGTGTGGCCAGATGGCCACACCCAGGGGGTGCAGGTCTCATTTTGATGTTCCATCCATTTATCCAACAGGTTTCTTGATTTCAGCTATGGATTTGACGATATCAGTGTTGATCTTCAGCTTACCGAAATAAATTCATAAAAATCCAAATTTAACCAATTTTCATTTGGTGTTATCTCTTTGATTTGCTCTGACTTCAGCTGAACATTTGCCCTCATCCTTGATTTTGATTTTAATCTGAATTTTAGTGGCTTTTTGGCTCGTTTTCTCTCTTCTCTCATTTAGTAAAAGCCCTACAAATAATTAGACCAAAAGATAATTATGTAGCAGAGTTTGTTAAATAATAAATCTGAGAATGTGATGATAAATATACAATATCAGTGACTGATCACTGACCATCTCCTTCTCTGCTGGAGTTACCCCAGACAGCACCCGGCCACCATCTCCTTCAGGCTGAGCACCACCTCCCTGGCCGAACCCAAACCCCATGCAAGGCCACGCAGCCTTGGTCGAGTACCTCCCCGAGCTATCACCCTGCACACCACATCCTCGTCTTATACTGTCGGCCTACGCCATCATCATCCCAGCCTCCCGAGCACCATTGTACCCTCCACATTGATCTTCGTCGTCCCGCGACCTTTACTGGAACTGCTCCCGCGCGCTCTCTGCACCATCGAGCCAACCCTCACACCCTAGCCGCCTGCATCCCTAGATCTAGCCGTGAGCACCCATGGCTGTGAGCCCTTTTTCCCTCTCTCAGGTTATTTTATCTCCCTCTCTCTGTTATATTATATATGAGTGTTTGTGTGTTTGATTGGTGTGTATTATAATTTTGTGTGTTATTTACATGTGTTAGTTGTGTTTTTTTGTGCAGTGTGTATATGTATGTATTTTGTGTGCATGAGTATATATGAATGTGTGCATTGTATAGATGTATGTTTGTGTGTATGCATATATGTAATTGTGTATGGGTGTGTATAAGTATATTTGTGTGTGTGTGAGAGAGAGGATGTGTACATGTGTGAGTATATGTATAAGTGTGTGTGATCTGTGTGCTTGGATTTGTGTGTGATATGTTATGTGGATGTGTTTTTGTGTGCGTTTTAGTGGTTTAACCTGAGTCGCATTTACAGAAGACCCGGACCCGATCCAGATTCGTGTTCTAGAGTGCCAATATGTCAGGCTATTCGAAGATCAACTCATGAGATGATCTGGTGATCCGTACCGATTCGTTCAATGCAGACCTGACAGTGATTAGGACCCAAAACCGCGTCATTTCATGTGAGTGTTTATTCTTATGTTATTTCCTTATTTACTATTGACCAATAGGTGTTCGTGTATCTATTCATATTCTTTCATGTGATCGCCTGATATATTTTATCAGTATGATTATGCGTATCATTTTATGAGATTCAGTGAGTGTCCACTTTAATTATGTAGTTGATATGAGCATTTTCGGCATCATTTCATGTGTTAATAGTTCGTCGTTGTTAGCTTAGGCCTAATATTGATACATCTTAGATAGTGACTTGATTTGATCTATTGATGGGCTGGCCTAGTTCATGTTTGAGGCCAGATAGCATATTTTATGTATAAGATTTATCAGTAATTCTTAGTGATTATTCCGATCAGAACTCTTTTGGATATTGAGGACAGGTAAATTTAACATTGCTTTATCTATAGACTGATTTACTGATACACGGATTGATATGAACTTAGTTAGATTTGGAGTGGACTTGAGATTTATATTCTTTTCATTGAATCTTGCTCTGTATATAAATGAGATTAGTTTTTGTTGGATTATCATTAGGTGTTATGCGAAAATTTTACCTTTGATATCAATGTGTAATATGATTTTGGTTTTGGATTATTAAAACAAAGATTTCTGAATTTACCTTGATTATATTAATTGAGTATTGATGATCTTATTAATATTGGATACTAGATGTAGAGGAGATCTAGATTTCATATTGATCGAGGATGTTAAGACTTTTAGTTATGATCTTGATCATGGTTGGATAAGTCTGATCTTGAGGATGTTCATTCTTCATTTGTGATTTCAGAATCTGTTAACTTAGTTGGTCTTGAGGATATATCATGTGCTTCATGTTTGGTTATTGATTACTTCAGTTATTCAGTTATAAAGATAGAATTATTGTGTTAGTGATCTCGTTTGATATCAATTATATTATATTCTCAGAGTTTTGTATTAGTTATCAGTATTTAGTACACCGTTATATATAGTGAATCTATATCTCCAGTATTTAAATGTCAGTTATTAGCTACCAGTTGTCAGTTGTCAGATATTAGTTTTCAGTTATTCAATTATCAGCTATAATCGACATCATCAGTTATTGGAGATATCTTTTCACTAATTCATTTTAATAATAACTTATATCATTGCTTGTTAATAAAAGACACCACAACCCAGGAAAAGGGATAATTGCCTAATAATGCATTTCGTGTATTTTGAAAAGCTTGTTATGGTATACCGAGTTTAGGTTGCACCATAGGGACCAAGGTAGTACTGGCTACCTAGTTATTCAATTATTCAGTTCTCAGTTATTAGGGCTATATCCGGACAACGGTGCCACACCAGTTATTCTTTTGTGTGAGGCTGTGGTCTTCAGTTATTAGGGCCTTGCGATCTGTCATGGTTCAGTGCCAGGGATGTCAGACCGTGGTACCGGGCATGCATGATACCCTTTCAAATCACATACATTACATTGACATGCAGTTATAATAATGATTACCTTGTTTGATATGTAGGAAAACGGTTATGGTATAGGATACAACGAAGTACTACATTAGTTAGGTTAATAATAACCAGCCAGATTAGAGATATATGATAGATCACACCTCTTTGACATCAGTTGTTTCTCTTTACTGTGATATGAGTTATATTTCGTTCATAACTTTGTTCATGATATTATTTATTCAGTTACATTCAATTTACAGTTTTAGATATGTTATTATCATATACACACTATTTATGTGCATAAGCACCTTCCCCTCTTTTTACACACTCATTGGGTTACTTTTTATGACCCTGGATTTGCACGTTACAATATTGGATGTTTTATTTCATTGATCAAGTGTCCGTTGAGATCGCATGCCTTGCAAGGAGCTGGAGTTTATCTCTACCTATTATGGTATTCTTGCCTTCCTTATTCCTGTTGTTATCCTTTTGATTCTCTATATATATATCAGACTGTACTTTTATTTCAGTTCTTGATTTATATGATATTATTTTTGGACATTATATGTGTTATTGCAGTGATCATGATTTAACATTGTTATTTTTGTAGCTTGTTTCCGTTTACTTACGACTTAATGCGTATATATGAGGTATTTTTCTTGCGCATATGCATTGTCGACTCTCATCGTATGTCCGCTTTTGCGTATTTTGAGAAGCAGGGTGTGATAGTTTCTATGTCCAATTACTATTAATTAAACAAGTTTCTAGTCAAATCTGAAATTTTGACCAAAAGTCAAACTTTCAACCCTGTTGACCTGAAACTAGGCCCTATAAGAGCCGAATAGGGCCCAACAGAGAGAAAACATGATTTTCAAGAGCCTGAATAGTATTTCATAGTTTCTGTTGGCCCAAAAGCCCATTACTCTAGTTTTGATGATGATTAACTCATACAGTTATAGTACTAATGATCGTGTGCTTATTTAGTTTCAGATATTTATTTAAGATCTTAGTCAGTGTTTAGCTTCAACAAAAGATTCGAAGTCAAGTTTTGAAGTTAGCACTGTTGATTCAAGAGCTCGCGCATTAAGATTGCATCAAGTACTCAAGAGGAGTCTAGCTTATTGGATCAAGGTTAGACCAAGTCAAGAAGGAGAAGAAGATTTTCAAGACTTGAGTTTAGTTTTAAGTGTTAAGATTTTATTTTTAGATAAAATATAAAGGATAGATTAGTTGTGGATTGCTCAAGCTCATATACACGCACAAAAAATATTTATATGTGTTTTCATAAAATAGCTTTAGTTTTAGAAAATATCATTTTGGTCTTGAGCTTCAAAGTATTCATCCTTATGTTTCATGATTAGATTTTATCAAAACAAGTTTATATGGTTTATATGTGTTTTGGACTTCATCCATGCACATTGTTGGTCAAATATTTAGAAAAACTTATTTAATATTTCTATATCATGTGTTTGAGTTTTATATTTATCGAAACTTATTTTAGAGCTTATTGTGAAAAATACAGATATTTCATCTTGTATGTGTATTGGATAATATCCATACACATTAAGCTTCAAAGTGTTTAAAATATTCTTATTTTTGTATTTGAAGAAGTTTTGGAAAAATCATTTTTTAAATTGAAGATTGTTTTTAAAAATACGAGTTTTGTTTAAGTTAAATTTCTATATCACAAAAATGGTTCAAAAAGTTTGCAATATGTGTTGATTTTTGATCAACATATTCGTACTTCAAAGTATTTCAATGAACTTATTTTTTTAGATTTTATGTGATTTTATGGGATTTTATTGAAGTTTATAAGACCAAGATTTAATCCCCAAAATTCCTGGCATGGCCTGCTGGTGGTCGACGGGCGGTCGACCGATGTGCACAGAAAAGTGCAGGCCTTGGCTTGAGGGCGGGTATACCGGGCGGTCGACCGATCCAGAGAGTTCACTATCTGGATCTGGCCCCGGTCGACCAGGCGGTTGACCCAGTTGGTTAAATTCAATTTTTGGTGAATTAGGTGGTTAAAGCTAAAGATTAACCGAGGATAACGTCAGAGTTTAAATCCAAAGGGATAAATGGATGAGAGAAGATCAATGGATGAGATGAAGCAATTCAGACTCAGATTCTGGCTGGATACATTTTAGTATTTGAATCATAACTTTCGCTACCAGAACTCAAATCTGATGATTCAAGATAATCCAGAAAGAGGACTTAAAGGGATACAACTCTTAAGTTGATCATTATTTCTAATTCTATCATTTGATAAGTGATATTTAGCAATCAATACGCCACTAAACTGCAGATCAGAACTGAATATCCACATCAAATCAAGTTTGGAGATAAGGGGAGTTCAGAAATTGCCAGCTTTACTTATCTTCATACTCCTCTACCCTCTGCATTTCTCCTATAAATACCTGCACTCAAAGGCAAAAGAGACGACCAAGCAGAGAATAGAACTTAGGATAATTTATAATTTGTAACTTAGGTTTTTAGTTTTCTTTTTATGTAATTTTTACTTTTCTTTATGTAACTGAGAGGAGAGACGACTTTCATAGAGGAATGAGAGCAAGCTTGTACTGCAGGTGACACCAGTGTAAGTGATCTCTTCTTTCATTGTTATTTGAATCGAATCGAGGTTTCCTTTTCTTTTCTACTCTTGTTTTTGTTCGCTTCCTCTTTTGTGTTTGTGGATCCAAATGAAACCGATAGCCTCGAAGTTGCCTTCTCCTTGTAAGTGTCGTTGATGGCTTATGGTGATGGACATCCATTTCTATGGTAGTATAGCTCGCCCCTTCATTTCATAGTGTAAATCGGGAATAGGGAAGATCTCATCTGCCATGCTTCGCTCTCCTTCAAAGAAAGGTACATCGTCGATATGGGTGAAAGGTAAACAGGGGCCGAAGAGGTAAGTATGTTTTTTAGGTTTTAGTTTTTCTTTCTTTTCTTTTATTTCTTTAGTTTAGATCACCAACACCAACAACACCCAACTCTTTCATCACTCATTTCGATTTCTTTGTATATATCTATTTTCTGTTTTTCTCCACCTTCTCATTCTTCCACTTTCTCCCTAACTTGACTTTAATTTATTTTACATTTCTTTTTAAGAACTAAAGAAGAACTTTAACCATCCTTTGTATCTTAAAAGAGAACTTATCAAAAAGCTTCCATCGCTAGTCCCTCCTTGTGGATCACGACCCGCATAGCCACTTGCTATTGCGGTAGTATTGAGTGCTTGCACATCTCTATTTTAAAGTTCTGAAATTCTGTATTTTGTGTGCAGGTTCTAGCTCAATCAACTTCTCCATCTACGGAGATTCATTTGATCAGTGTCTTCATCACCTAGAGTTAGTGTTACAAAGATGCAAGGAGAAGAACCTAACTCTAAACTGGGAGAAATGTCACTTCATGGTGAGACAGGGGATTATCTTAGGCCATGAGATTTCTAGGAGAGGTATTGAAGTGGATAAACGGGATGAAACTAGCACTCTAAAATGTGTGTATTTATGAAATCAATGAAAAGCTCATACGTGCTAATGTTCTCTCGATACTTTCGTTATAGCATTGACTCAACGGGTCGAATCCACAGGGACGGGAGGCGATAGAAGCATTAACAGTCTCTATTCACGTGTTATGTTAACACTTTTTCTTTGTTAAAAGAATTAGAAAAGGAAAAGAAAAGAAAAGAAAAGGAAATCAAGCATGTGGTAGGTGAGGAGAGCGATGAAAGCGGCGAAGAAAACAAAAGATTAAGTGGTTTGGAAAACAAAATAGAAAAGAAGATGAAACAAATGTGAACTAAGAGGATGGTGAAAACATCGATAGAAAAATGAGAAAAGGATTTTGGAAATAATTTCAAAACAAAGTAAAAGAAAACTCATGGCTACTAACTACTAATTACTCCACTAACCATGCTAACCTCTTAGTCATAGTTGCCTCACATGGATCCTTGGCCATCACTAATCCTTGGCTTCAAGAGATGATACAAAGCATGGCAAATAAGATGGTTCTTCACATTCAAACTTGCATCAAGAGCAAGCTAATACAAACATTAGATCATCAAACCATTAGAAGCAAGCATGAAATAAGAGAGAGTTAGCTTGGTTAGCAAGTTAGCAAGTTAGATGTTAGAATCCATTATCATGAGCCATCAATGGCTCTTGCAAGAGCAAGACCTTGTAGAGGCTACTAGATTCATGTGGATTATCAAGTAAGTGGTTAGCTAGTTAGTGTTAGTAGTTAGTCACCATGAGAGAAAAATCTAGCTAAGCATCATGTAGAAGATGGAGAAGATTACATTGGAGAAGAAAGGAGGCACCTTTACATAGATTGTCACCATCTATTACATCAATCCCTCTCTATCTCTCTCTGAATCTCTCAGCTCTACTACAAGATCTAAAAACGAAATACAAATACAAAGTAAAAGAAATGAAGAACACCTACACTAAAACATAGAAATCCTAGCCTAAAATTAAAAACTACTCCTAAAATCAAAAACCTGCTTCGTTCTGGACCAATGTAGGGGTATTTATAGGCGTAGGAGACTTCTGGAAGACGAGACGGGGCCACACGTCGAAAATCGACGCGTGGCCCCACCAAAGGGCCGCGGATCCGCGGCTATGGCTGCGGATCCGCGGCCATACCAGGGACAAAAGTCCCTGGTTTTGGTGCGTGGCTTCATCTGGCTTCTAGGAGTTTCCTGGTATATCCCAATTCTGGTATTTTCGCCTGATATTCGTCTGACGTGCGCAAGAGTCTAGGTTCGACGTATCTTCTAGAAGATCCCTTGCTTGGCCTCCAAAAATTGCGGATTTAATTATCCTAAAATGGATTTAATTAAGCTCTTATTACTCCTTTGCCCTTAAACTCTTGATTTACCTGCAAGAGAGACCAAAACACGGTTTAGACCGACATTTTATTCATAAATCGGTAGGGAAATGTGATATAATAATGCAGAATTGTAGACTAAACACACCCCCACACTTATCTTTTGCTCGTCCCGAGCAAAATAAGAAAAGAAAAAACTATACTACAAATGTTATTACACCACTTTCGCAGGTGACGCGATTGCACTGAGCGTGTGCAGCAAGCCGTTAAACCTCTAGGTTACCCCTAGAGGAGGAGTGTTGTCTCCTGAGGGTTTTCAGCGGATTGCACCCACAAAATCCATAAAGAAAGAAGATAAATGTTAGTATTTTGAAAATGCATTTTGAAAGAGAGACAAGTTTTCAAAATATTTTTGCAAAAATATAAGCGATCTAAGGTCATAAGTCCACCAAAAATCATTCTTCCTTAAACTTAGTCTCTATGCAAGATCTTGTCTTCAATTAAGGTAAGAATTCAAAATTGGATTGAATATTTTATCCTTCATAAAATCTAGATAATATGCACTTTGTGATATTGAAGATTTCTGGGATTTCAACTCTAACCATCAAACCATTTATATATATATATATATATGTATATATATATATATATATATTTCTTTATTTATTTATTTTTTTTCTTTTTTCTTCCCTTAGTTTTCTTAGGCTTTCTAGTTCACCCATGTAGTGAGCCTATAACCGATGACTCCCAGACCAGACGGTTTTAGGGCACCAGATGAGAAAACATCCCTCGGGTTTAAGGACTCGAGTAAACAAGGCCACAAAACTAAGGGGGATTTATTTGTTTCTTTTGACCACCGTTAGGCGTGAATAATCATGCTTCTTGAGGCATAATGATCCAGCTTAGTAAGTGATGTTTTATTCACATATATATATATATATATATATATATATATATATATATATATATATATATATATATATATTCTTTTTATTTATTTTTGCTTTATGGCATTTTAGGTCTTTGTTTTCATCTCAAAAATTGTGTAAGTGTGAAGTGCATACTATCTAAGGCAAAAAATTCAAGATAAAATTATCTCCCCAATCTTTTATACTTAACCTATAATTTTAAACAAGATCCATTATTTCGACTAAGTTTAAGATGTCATAATTGAGGTTTCCTTAGTTTCTAAGATCATCTTAATTTTCTTAAAAATAGATCAAAACTTTGTCTCTTATTTCAAAAAGTTTTTAAAGAAAGAGAAAATTCCTATACAAAAGGGAAGATTTCTAAAAGTATCCTAAAAGAAGTGTAAAAGAAAGAAATTTAAAAACTCTACGTTAGTAAACCCCCCCCACACTTATCTCATGCATTGTCCTCAATGCATCGTGATGTATGTATGCATGAAACAAATAGAGAGGGAAGGAAAAGTCACCTCAAGGTGGTGGTTCCGGTGGTGGTCTGATTGGTCCATGAAATGCGGCCCAATCCAATTTGCGTGGAATCCGGAGGAACCCACCAGAGACCTCTATAATACAACCCACTAGAATGATGTATATATGTATGATTTTTATTAAGAGTTTTACCCTATCTAATTTCTAAATTTTCTCAATAATTTGAGAGTCAAATCTATCAAGACCCTTGTCCCAGAATGGAATGATTGATTTGGACTCAGGAAATACAGGAACTAATACCGACTCAGGAAAAAGACTTAAGTCAAGTAAAGGTTCGAGAGTCGAGATTGGTTCAGGAAGTGGGTCCAAATCAAGAAGATGAAGCTCAAGTCCACATTCATTACCCCATGATGGAATGTGACTTTCTAAGATTGGTGATTCAAGTTCAAGAATGACAGGTATGGGAATCAAAACTGACTCTAAAATGTTGCTTAAATTGGGTAACATAACAGAAGTCAATATTGATTCAGGTATTTGAACTGTATCACAAATTTGAGGATCAAAGTCACATTCCTCATTGAGTTCAATTCCATAAAAATGAGAACTTGCCAATTTATCAATGGGAGTTTCAAAAGTATGAAATTGGTCAAGTTCAATTTGATGATCATAAATGATTGGTGATTTAATTTCACAATGGACTGGTACTGGATCCAATACTGACTCGGGAAAAGGCCTAAATTCAGGTAAAAACACCTCAGTCAATATTAAATTAGGAAGTGATTGAATTACCAAGTGGAAGTTTAGGATCATATTCATGCTCAAGTTCAATTTCAGGAAAAGGATAACTTGTCAAAAATGTCAATGGGATCTTTAACATTTGAAGTTTGGACATGTTCAGATGGGTGTGCTGAAATTGAATCTTGATTTTCAAAATAACATGACTCTTTGGCTCTAACAGAATGGTTAGTGACATCAGGAATGGTCAAAGGATGAAAATGAAGACTTTTGACCATCATATCTATGTCATGATTATGAGCAATTTGAGCTTGAGTCATGATTTCAAGCATGTTTTCATAGTCGATTGGTTCATCGTTTTGTTGTGATTGGGCTTGAAAAGATGAAGATTTATTTTGAAAATTATGGTGAAGTCGTGAGTCCATCAGATTTTGTGATTGTGGCTCGGACTCACGCAAGAGTTCCTTTCTCGTGTCCACGGCAGATGGTTGTTCATTATGAGGAGGTGGAACTGAGTAAGACTCTTGAAAATACTGTGGAATTGGAGAGGCCATCATTTTCTGAAGTTATCGCTCGACCTCTTGTAAATTGGCTTTTATACTCTTTTATAACTCAGATTTTTCTTCAATTGGTGGTTCCAGAAAAGGAGTATAGGAAGCGAAATCGGGGAATGAATATTGTGTAAATTGTGGACAAGGTGGATATGGTGGATAAGGAGGTTGCAAATTTAACTCGGGGGAGGTGAATCCCCATTGACTCTGTGACGAGTGGAAATTATTTTGGAAATTATAGTCATAAGAATAGGGGTATGGGTTGTATTGATTCAGATAAGTCCAACCCAGTGTATTTGTTTGGTTTATATTGTTAAAAACCGGGTTGGAATTATCCGAAACAAATGGTGTTGGTGTGAAATATGGATTCATATTCGGATTGAAAGAATTGTTATTGTTGAATTCCATTTCACAAACAATCACAAACAAAATAGAACAAGCAAACAACAAACAAAAAGAAAAAAAATCAAAACCAAGCCTATAGTAAGGTTGACCTAGACCTAGACGACTCCTAACTGGTCGATTACCCGGGGGAGGTTGTTGCTTGAATCCGACCACAAGCTAATCGGCCAGGTAGGGGCAAAATACGGTGGGAGGTATCCGTGCGTAAGCAACGGGCCTTAATTATGCCAAACCAAGGTATCTTCGAGGCGTAACCTCTTAATCCCCAACCTTAGACACCGATTTCACAAGAGTAAGATTCAAAATAAGTTCCACCCTCGGTCAATCTCTTAATGAGTCTGAGATGTCCCTAGGGGCCAACGTCTATCAGTTTTAATAGGGCTTGGGTTGTGTGAGTGGGGAGGTGGTTTTTGGGCTAAGGAAGGGTGATGAAATCCCCACCTTATCGTGTATTGGTTTTGCTCTTAATTTCAATTCGTGCAGTGTGCAATATTGACAAGAGTATAACACAAAGCGATAAATCACCCACGTGTTTGTCCTATGCTATATGCAATGCCATATGTACATCTCCATCCAGATCACAACAACTGAACAAAATACAGTATATTGGAATTGAAGTGACACGTGCCTAAATGCAAATGTCTAAACCGTTTTAAAAGCGTCCAAATACCGTATTTTAGTTCTTTAGTTTATTACGGTGTGTAGGGAATCAAAACAGGAAAGTAATAGTACAGATCCACTAGCTATTACAATGAACACATCCAAGCACAACAAGATATACAATTATCACAACATGGCCGCGTTTTCGCGGCAAAAGTTGCGTTTGCGCGGCGGTTCTTTAGAAGCTGAGGCCCTGCTTTCTAGAGCAGGGAGATGCAAAGCTAGTGTTTATTCTGCAATATTAAGCACCTGTAAAGATTGTCCTGCACACCAAAACAGAGAAGAAAAATGTTAACAAAAACGTGAAATCAAAACCATTCCCGTTCCCCGGCAACGGTGCCAAAAACTTGATCGGGATGGAACGAGCACTCTAAAAATGTGTGTATTTATGAAATCAATGAAAAGCTCGTACGTGCTAATGTTCCCTCGATACTTCCGTTATAGCATTGGCTCAACGGGTCGAATCCACAGGGACGAGAGGCGATAGAAGCATTAACAGTCTCTATTCACGTGTTATGTTAACAGTTCTTCTTTGTTAAAAGAATTAGAAAAAGAAAAGAAAAGAAAAGAAAAGGAAATCAAGCATGTGGTAGGTGAGGAGAGCGATGAAAGCGGCGAAGAAAACAAAAGAGAAGTGGTTTGAAAAACAAAATAGAAAAGAAGATGAAACAAAGGTGAACTAAGAGGATAGTGAAAACATCGATAGAAAATGGAGAAAAGGATTTTGGAAATAATTTTCAAAACAAAGTAAAAGAAAACTCATGGCTACTAACTACTAATTACTCCACTAACCATGCTAACCTCTTAGTGATAGTTGCCTCACATGGATCCTTGGCCATCACTAGTCCTTAGCTTTAAGCGACGATACAAAGCATGGCAAATAAGATGGTTCTTCATATTTAAACTTGCATCAAGAGCAAGCTAATACAAACATTAGATCATCAAACCATTAGAAGCAAGCATGAAATAAGAGAGAGTTAGCTTGGTTAGCAAGTTAGATGTTAGAATCCATCATCATGAGCCATCAATGGCTCTTGCAAGAGCAAGGCCTTGTAGAGGCTACTAGATTCATGTGGATTATCAAGTAAGTGGTTAGCTAGTTAGTAGTTAGTAGTTAGTCACCATGAGAGAAAAATCTAGCTAAGCATCATGTAGAAGATGGAGAAGATTACATTGGAGAAGAAAGGAGGCACCTTTACATAGATTGTCACCATCTATTACATCAATCCCTCTCTATCTCTCTCTGAATCTCTCAGCCCTACTACAAGATCTAAAAATGAAATACAAATACAAAGTAAAAGAAATGAAGAACACCTACACTAAAACATAGAAACCCTAGCCTAAAATCAAAAACTACTCCTAAAATCAAAAAACTGCTTCGTTCTGGACCTATGCAGGGGTATTTATAGGCGTAGTAGACTTCTGGAAGACGAGACGGGGCCACGCGTCGAAAATCGACGCGTGGCCCCACCAAAGGGCCGCGGATCCGCGGCCATACCAGGGACAAAAGTCCTTGGTTTTGGTGCGTGGCTTCTTCTGGCTTCTAGGAGTTTCCTGGTATATCCAAATTCTGGTATTTTCGTCCGGATATTTGTCTGACGTGCGCAAGAGTCTAGGTTCGACGTATCTTCTAGAAGATCCCTTACTTGGCCTACAAGAATTGCGGATTTAATTACCCTAAAATGGGTTTAATTAAGCTCTTATTACTCCTTTGCCCTTAAACTCTTGATTTACCTGCAAGAGAGACCAAAACACGATTTAAACCGACATTTTATTCATAAATCGATGGGGAAATGCGATATAATAATGCAGAATTGTAGACTAAATAGTGGACAAGGCTAAAGTAAAAGTGATTGCTAAGCTTCCACCACCCAAAAGTGTTAAGAATATTAGATCCTCTCTAGGGCATGCTGGGTTCTACTGACGATTCATTAAGGATTTTAGCAAAATCGCTAGGCCCTTAACCAACCTGCTCGGTAAGGACGTGCCCTTTGATTTTAACGAAGAATGTTTTAAGTCATGGGGGAAGCTTAAGCAAAAACTTATTTCTGTGTCTATTATTTCTGCTCCTAACTGGGCCCAACCGTTCGAAATCATGTGTGATGCCTCTGATTTTGCTATTGGCGCTGTTCTAGGATAGCGCATCGACAATAGGCAGCACGTGATTTATTACTCAAGTAGGACCTTGAATGACGCCCAACAGAACTATACAATGACTGAGAAGGAATTCTTGGCCGTTGTCTTTGCGTTAGAGAAGTTTCGGCCCTACTTGTCAGGCTCGAAGACGGTGATTTTTACGGATCACTCGGCTCTGAAATACCTCATGACCAAGAAGGAAGCAAAAGCCCGATTGATTCGGTGGATCCTTTTGCTTCAAGAATTTGAATTGAAAATCTGGGATAAACGAGGTATAGAAAATGTGGTCACTGATCATCTCTCACCAATTTTGAACGCACCGATCTTACAAGCTCCGATCAAAGAGGATTTCTCAGACGAGCACATCCTGGTCATTCTCAAGGAACCCTGGTATACAGACATTATTAATTACCTGGCCACTGGACAATTACCCGCTGACTGGACAAAGCAAGACCAATACCGCTTCTTTGCCCAAGTACGGTACTTCTTCTGGGAAGAATCATATCTTTTTAAGTATTGTCCCGACCAAATTATTAGACGATGCATACCAGAGGAGGAACAAAGGAGTGTGCTCAGCTTTTACCATGACCTTGCATGCGGAGGACACTTCGGTCCTCGCAAGATTGCAGAGAAGGTTCTACAAAGTGAGTTTTACTGGCCCTCTTTGTTCAAAGACTCATATCATTTTCGCAAGTCATGTGCAAATTGTCAGAAAATTGGAAAAATTTCAAGAAGAGACATGATGCCCCTGAACCCGATCCTGGAAGTTGAAATTTTTGATTTTTGGGGTATCGACTTCATGGGGCCATTCCCTAATTCCTTCGCCAACCAGTTCATTTTGGTTGCTGTAGACTACGTCTCTAAATGGGTAGAAGCTGTGCCAACCAAGACCAATGACAACAAAGTGGTTGTTAAATTTCTCAAAGAGAACATCTTCTCCCGATTTGGCACCCCCAGAGCGATCATTAGTGATAATGGCTCGCATTTCTGCAATAGAGTTTTTGAAGCTCTGATGCGAAAATATTCCATCAATCACAAGTTATCCACTCCGTATCATCCCCAGACAAATGGGCAGGTAGAAGTCACCAATCGACAATTCAAGCTCATTCTAGAAAAGACTATCGGACAGAACCGAAAGGATTAGTCGGTCAAACTCAACGATGCATTGTGGGCTTACCGCACTGCTTTTAAGACAGTTCTAGGGATGTCTCCTTATAGAATCATATTCGAAAAAGCCTATCATCTGCTAGTAGAATTAGAACACCGTGCCCTCGGGCCATTAAGCAGCTCAATTTTGATTTGAGTAAGGCCGGTGAGCTAATAAAACTTCAGATCTCAGAATTAGAGGAGATACGGAATGAAGCATATGAGAATGCTCGGATCACCAAAAGCAGGACTAAACTTTTTCATGACCAGATCATAACTCGAAAAAACTTTACCGCGGGAGACAAGGTTCTGCTGTACAACTCAAGGCTTCATATTTTCGCGGGGAAGTTGAAGACTCGTTGGTCTGGACCGTTCATTGTGCGCACCGTTTTCCCACACGGTGTTGTGCTTATTTTAGACCCTAAGAACAACACGGAATTCAAAGTGAACGGGTAACAATTGAAGCCCTTCTTGACCACTGAGCCTATGACTCCGGATGATAATGTGCTGACTCTGTTTGCCCCGTCATACACCTAACCACAACAACTAAAAATAATAATAAATAATAAATAATAAATATATATATATATATATAAAAGTTGTATATAAATAAAAAGAGGTTCATTTATATTTACCTACAAAGAGGAGGAGATCTTTGCAATAACCTTACCCTTGGTAAACTTGTAATTACCTTTGTAACCTAGGGGTAAGATTGGAATTTCTAACTTTTGGTGTCTATTTATACCCTCTTCTCTTCTCTAAACCCATACTTTTTTCAGATCTGAAGAAGATCCCCAGGCACCGACCCCCTCCCCCAAAGTTCTCCTCTCCCTCCACCAGAAAGCCGCTCCCGATCCTTCCTAGCCGCGGAAGTGCGGCCATCTAGTGGAGTTGGCCGCGCTTCCAGGTCTCCGCACGGCCTACTTCCTTTGCTATCCTCAATTTCTTTTCCGGATATGGGATTCTCAGTCTGGATTGACTCCAGGCAATTTTTTTTTGTTTCCCCCACGGTTTTTGGGGGAGGTTTGCAACTTCTTTACCTATCTCTCAATTTTTTTTCAAATCTAGATTATGGCTCCCACCATATTTCCTGAGAAAGATTTTTCTCGCCTATTAAGTGATGTTCAGGGGTATGGGACTATTTTCTTAGATAGGATTCATGAGAGACAGTGGTATGGTTTGGTATATGATAATTCTGATGGTGACGCCTTTTATTGCCCAGACTTGGTGAGGAGTTTTATTTAGGGATAGATACTGCTTTCATTAATCACGCCCTTAATCAATTCACTGTCCACCTAGACCACGGGAACCTGTTACTCACCATTGAGGCTATAGAGGAGGTCACCCAGGTGCCTTCCCCTCCTCAGCACATTGCCCCTTCCTTTACATGAGTATCTGACTTTGATGGGTGTACGGTGCACCGAGCAAGATCGTGGTCTTCGGGCAAACACCACCTTCAGAAACATCCATTGTGTTGGTCGTTGGATTCAAAGAAACATCTTAGGCATAGACCACACCACCTCGTTTAACAGACCTGCCTTACAGATTATCCACAGCCTCATGACGAAGCAACATACTATCTGTCTAAACACCATCCTTCTGCGACAATTGTTGGCCAACTCTCAACGGACTAGGGGAGCCAAGTATTCTTTGCCCATCTTAGTGACTCGCTTATGCAGAAACTTTCTGCCCGCTGAGATCTTTGCTGAGTATGACCAAGTCTTCATTCCCCCGAGCGTATCACCAGTGCCTATAACAGTTGTTTGCATTCGCTCTGGACACCTACCGTCCTGGGCGAGGATGTCCCAGCTGAGTCCTCCTCGGAGGACCAGATGGAAGAAGAGGATGACCCTGAGTTATGGCGGCAACCGCCTCCTTCTAATTCCACTGCATTCATGTCATCCATTTGGAAGGGCATGAAAAAGATTTTTAAAGGCCAGATTTCACTCAGGCGTCAAATGGATGAACAACATACCCGCCTGGCACGTATTGAGGAGACGCTTTGGCATTCACGCTCGGCCGGCCCCAGCACTTCGGCCGGCCCGAGTCAACGACGGCGGTGACATCATTTCTTTACCCTATTTAGTGCATTCGCATTTACATATACATTCATTGAGGACACTGCATTAGATAGGTGTGGGGGTGCTAACACTTTTTCTTTTTCCTTTTATTCTTTCTTATTCTTAAAAAAAATCCAGATTGAAAAGAAATTTCATACTCTTTATAAAAATATCAAAAGATTGTAGGAATTACGGGAACCTTATTAATGAATCTTTATTTTTGCTTAAATAAACAAGAAAGATTGGTTTGACTAAAAAGTTAGGAGGGATAAGGAAATTAACTCATACCTTTATTTAGCTTTAGTAGAATATGCATAAACTACACACACACATGCTTGGGATTTAGAGACACAACTCTAAAAAAATAAAAAAAAAGAATGCTGGATAATTGTGCCTTAAGAAGCATGATTACTCACGCAAAAAAAATTCTATATAATTAAGTAAATCTTGATTTCGTGGCCTACTCTACTTGCATATTTGACCTGAAGGGTGTTTTTCCACCTGGTGCCCTAAAACCATCTGGTTTAGGAGTTATCGGTTTGATATGTGTTACATAAGTGAAGTAGAAAGCCTAATGAAACCAAGAATAATAAATATATATAAATAAAATTAAATGATATTCAAAGTTGAGTTGAAAAATCCCAAGCACATCACACTTACACATTATGCATATCTATCTAAAGCAAAATAACAGAATGAGTTAGAGGTACATGATCCTTTCTAAATTTAAAGGAAAACCATAATTTCTTCTTTTATGAAAGCTAAAGTATAGGAGAGGGTTAAACCTAATTCTTACATCATTCGGTCATTTTTACTTAGATGATTGAAAGTTCTTTTTCATGACAGAATTTTTGCTAACAATTAACTACTTTTCTTTACTTACTGGATTTTATGGGTGCAATCCGCTGAAAACGCTCAGGAGACAACACTCCTCCTCTAGGGAAAACCTAAAGGTTTAAAAGCTTGTTGCACATGCTCAGTGCAATCGCGTCACCTGCAAAAATGGTATAATAATTTTCTTATTTTTGTTTTGCTCGGGACGAGCAAAAAGATAACTGTAGTGGTGTGATTAGACTCTAATTTTGCATAATTTTCATCACATTCTCATATTTATTTGATGTAAAATTCTGCTAATAAAGCTTTGCTTGCTTGATCCTAGGTCCATGGTGTGCATATGAAGAAGAAGACCCTAAATCACCAATTAAGGGGTGATTAAAGGCCTACCAAATAGCCATTGACTTTAGGGAAGAGATTTTATCAGCTCAGGGTATCAAACCACGAATCCAGGAGATCAAGTGGACAGGAGACAGTCAGGATAACACGCTGCCCAAACACTGGCGCGCGCGGCCTTGACATGGCCGTGGAAACGCGGCCAGGGCCGCGTTTCGCGGCCATCCTGGTGCGCGCGCGCCCGGGCTTTGGGACATAGGTCACCCCCTGATGCCATTTCCCCTGATGCCTATAAATACCCCCCAAAGGTCTTTAGTTGGCAGATATCCAGAGAAGAGAGTTGTATTTTGTTGCTTTGTTAGGAGTTATAGTTGTTGTTGTTCTTCTTCTAGTTTTAGTTTTAGCCATTAGAGTGAAAGAGAGAGAGTGTGTAAGAGTTGTATTTGAAGGGTGATAAGCTAATACAAGTAACTACTTCTCTTTCTTCTTTCAATTTACTTGTGCTTTCCATTGGTTTTACTTTCTTGTTGTAGTGTAACTTCCTTTCTCTCTACTTCTTTTCTTTTTGTTGTTTCTTTTCTTACCATGTCTAACTAACTCCCCCATTGCATGGCTAACTAACTACTAACCCACTAATCTCTAATAACTTGATTGATAACCCAAATGAGTCAATAGTGTCAAACAAGCCTTGTGCAAACGAGAGCTACGACATCTTAAGACGAGGGTTCTAACTCTAACTTACCTACAAGTATTTACCTTCTTATATTTCATGCTTAAATGGTTTTTTTTGATGATCTATGGGTTTTGTACTTCGCTTGTTGTTGTAAGTTAGAGACTTTCCTTTTAACTTTGCCGATACCTTTAGTGCACTCGTGTCTTCCCGTATTCTCGCTTTCTATTGGATCTTGATAAGGGAATGTCCGAGTTTTTGCGTGTAAAGCTAAGTTATAGGAAGAACTTTCACTTGATTTTCACGTGAATAGTTTCAATGCATAAGGGTTAAGCTTACCTATGATCCATCGTAAGGCTACATCTTCAAGAAGTTAGGGAATAGTGGGAGCAATTAGTAGAAAGTCAGCCACGCGCCTTTACCATTAAGAAAGACCCACTTTTACAAACCACCAAATCATTTTCAAACAATTCTTGAAACAATTTGTTTTCATTTTCCAATTCTTTATTTAAAACAAAGAATTTTCTCTTTTCTTAAACAAAGAAGCCGCATCAAGCTTCCATCGCTCTCCCTCCTTGTGGATACGACCCGTATAGCCACTTCGCTACTACGGAAGAATCGCAAAAGCAGTAACATCGACCCACACTCTTTTTACTTATTCTTTTACTTGCTCTTTGCCGATCAATAATAAACACACGATTACAAACAACGCTCTTATAACCCCAACTTATAGAATATATGAGAAGTGAGAGCTCAACTGTGGGTGAGAGAAAAATAAAGATTTGAAATAGAAAAACTCAAGAAAACTTCTTCACAAAAGATTAAAAAATGACAGTCTTGAAAAACTATTTTTCCTTTTTCAAAACTTGTAAAAATTGTTATGAAATGATCTTTAATCACTCCTATTTATAGGATAAAAGTAGAGACTTTAAATCAGCAAACCAAACATGTTAAAAACACGAAAATCATATTTGAAACAAATCTGGACAGGTTTACATACTAAACTAGCCGTTACAAAGCAAAATAGGCAAGTTTTGACTATGAACTGTCGACAGCTATGCTTGGCTGTCAACAAGCCGAGTGGCCTGCATATAGATAAACTTCATACTCATTTTTGAAAGTCAAAATGTTGGAATTTGAAAATAATTATATATGAATAATTTATAGATATTTAAGTTTTCTTTCTAATGAATTAAAAATCACATGAATATAACACTGAATTAGAAAGATATGATCAAAATACTGAAAAGTGTCAAACTAAAACTGTGAAAACTATTTTTAGCACATAGGCTAACTTAAATTTAATATTTGATAATTTAAACATTTGAATCTAGAAAATACTATAGGAGATTGTAGAACTTTAAGTTAACTTTGTAATGTAACTTGAATCTGATCAAACAGAGATCAGAGTAAAAAAAATATAGCAAAATACTGCACAGGTATTAGTGCAAAATAGCCAGCTGTCGACAGCAAAAAAACTTGGCTGTCGACAGGCCGAGCTTACTTGAGCTCTCTATAAAATGTTGTCAACAGGTACAGGAAGGGTTGTTGATAGCTGAGATACTCTCAGCCCTGTGCATCCATGTAACAGCAGTGAACTGTCCTCGTATCTTGGACAATTAAAAAATCAAAATAATTTCCTATAAACTCTACAAAAATAAGTTCATGTAAATACTTTTGAGAAAAAATATGTATGATTAAAAATCAAAACATATTTCAAACATTTGAACTTTTCAAACATTTGAACTTATTTTTGAGGTATAAAAAATTCAATCTTGAAACAAAAACAATATTTTCTTGAAACTAAACTTTTAAATGAAAATCTATTTTTTCCAAAACTTGTATAAATACAAAAACATATTTGTTAAGCTCATTTGAAGCATAATGTGTATGGATAGAATCCAATACATATAAAACATATAAACTTGTTTTCTATGAAATTTATTCATAAAACTAAAAAAGAATTAAACCGAAAAGTAAAATTTTTGTATGGGTGTGTAAGCTTGAGCAATCAAATCCACACTACTCTTTACAAGAATCTAAACTAACTTCTAAATACTTACAAACATATTTAATCAAAGTCTTCTTCATCTTGAATTGATTTCAACAAACTTGATCTTCTTTTTCGCTTTCTTGACTTGATTCATAATGAGCTTGACTCTTCTCGAGTACTTGATATGTTCATTGTGTTTGGGCTCTTGAGTCAATACTAGATAGCTTCAATCCTCAACTTTGAGTCTATTATTGAAGCTAAATAACTCATGGTCTTGATTAAAATCTGAAACTTAAACATGCAAGATCATTAGTACTATAACTAAATAAGTTAATTATCATAAAACTAGCGTGATGAGCCTTTGGGCCAACACCTACTAGTCTACTATCCTGGAAATTAGTCAACTAGCCTATGCATCAATGCACCAAGCCTCTAAGTAACATGTATATACACTTGTATACGCTTCACTACACCAAAACTCTCAACAACCTATATATATGTACACACATATATATACAGACTTCTATACATTAAAACTCTTAGCAATGCATATACAAATACATCTATATGTATAACCACACATCCATACATGAAAATAACACGAAATAAAATTTCAAGATATTCAGGGTGTTATACCGGGCCAACTCTTGGTCTATGTCAGCTCAGAGCTTGGCGAGCTCCTCGTCAGTCTCCCTCCTCACTGCAGACCCCTCTTAGAGCTTACTCTGAAGGTCAGCAATGCTCGAGGCATTCTCCTTCAGAGCAGCTTGTTGAACGCTCAAGGACTGCATAAAAGACACCACAACCTGCAAAAGGGGTGGTTAAGGAGACTACATGCCCAATGGAAGACAAGAAGCAATTGAAATTTACCCAGAAGGCGTCATTCTCCAGTGACCTTATATGGTCCCTCGAGGGGACCTTTTCAAACTCCTCCAAGCCTTAAAGATAATTTTCGTGCCTGAGAGCTATCTCGAAGTCTCCCCTCTGCAAGAACATTTCCTACTCAGAGCCCCGAACGAAAATCTCCTGGGATATTCGTGCAGAAGGGTGGACAGCGGCTGGCGCCCTACTGGATACATTCTCCCTAGCCTGCAGGGTCTTAACTAAGAACTCATTATGAGGGATAGAGCTGTATCAGTCATGGGGTCACCTCAGAGGCATCTCTTTGAAGAACTGATCCGTGAGAGCTCCCTTCTTGGGGAAGGCAGTCGGAGAATCCACTAACTCGATGAGCTTGGATTGTTCGGTGGGCCCCTCCTCCGAGTCATAGTAGGAGAAGCCGATCCCTGAGACTTTTCTCCTACCACTAGATCGGAGCCCCCTCTATCTCCATTCGTAGAAGGTCGCGGATGAAGTCCGTCAAAGGGAACTTCAACCCCAAAGCCAGTACTTGAGGATGAAGGTATACATAACCAACCTCAGGGGCCTCTTTATGGTCGATGTCTGAAGGATGCCACTCCACCTTGACACTTGACGGTAGTCAAATACCGTACCATGCCAAGTACTCATCCAACTCGTTCTGGCTACGGAGGATTTTTGGCGTTGGATCGAAATTCATGGTCGTCCCAGTGCGATGCTGATCCCTCTTCCCTTTTCCTTCGACTCTGGCCATTTCAGAATAGAGATGGTGGGTTGGGTGGAAGATTTGGGGGGTAAAGATTGAAAGAAGAAGAAAGGAGTCGAAGGAATCACTGGACTTAAGAAGATTAGGAAAATTGGTAATTTATGAAAAGACTCTTTCTTTTTCCTCCTTTTTATATCTTCTGATATCATCACAATGATGACTCTGAAAGGGAGGTTACTTTTCTACCTTTGATGGAAAATCCAAACCATTGTACGAATCCCAATGACGCCAGACGACAACAGCCAGTACATTGTGTTGGCCCAAAGGCCCATCACTCTAGTTTTGATGATGATTAACTCATGTAGTTATAGTACTAATGATCTTGTATTTTTTAAGCTTCAGAATAGTTGGTGTTTGGCTACTTCAAAAAAATCAAAGTCAAGTTTGAAGCTAACACGTATTGATTCAAGAGCTCAAACATAAAGATCATATCAAGTATTTAAGAAGAAGTCTAACTTAAAGGGATCAAGTTTTTGATCGAGTCAAGTGAAGAAAAAGATCATATCGACAAAAAGACTTTCAAAGTAAGAATGTTTATTTGTGTAAAGTTTAGATTAGACTTGATTGCTCAAGCTTACACATACACAAGTTTAATATTAGTTTTTGGTTTTCGATTTAACCCCGTTTTGTTGTAACTAAATTATGTTTTGGTTTATGAAATGAAATTTCTCAAAAACAAGTTCATATTATTTTATGTGTATTGGATTTTATCCACACACATTGGTGCTTCAAATATGTTCGAGAAACTTGTTTTTGTATTTATACAAGTTTTAGAAAAACTTATTTTCAAATTATAGTTTAGTTTTTGGAAAAACAATTTTTAATATAGTTTATGTTTTCAAAATTGTATTTAACATCTCAAAAATCAGTACACATGTTTGCAATATGTGATGATTTTTTATTACACATATTTGTGCTCATATGTATTTATAAGAACTTATTTTTGTAGATTTTATAAAATTTTATTGAGATTCAAAATAATTTTTAAAATATAGCAATTTTGCCTTGGGCCGGTCGACCGGGCGTGCCACAAGCAGATTGCTTGTGCACATGCGGTCAATCGGGCAGTCAACTGAATATATACACAAGAAAGTTCTTGTGCACGCGGTCATCCGGGCGGCCGATCGCTTAGGCAAAGAGCAAGTCTACCTCTCTGGCCGGTTGACCGACCCGGTGAACCGTATGCAACAGAGAGCAGGATGCTCTCAGTCGGTCAATTGAGTGATCGATCAGCTACTGTGAGAACACTAGCGGTCGAACTGTAAGCCTCAAAGGCTATAAAATTAGCCGTTAAGCGGTCAACCACTAGGTCATTCTGGGCCTGGCTTACCTCAAACGGCTATATTTTGAAATTTTTAGTTTTGTTTTATTCCCAAACAGTTATATTTCACTTTATTTGATTTTAATCACTATTTTAATAACTGGATTTACTCTCTAATAATATCTACCCTATTCCTATAAATAGAGGTCATAGTTGAGAGTTTTAAATAAGATTTTGATTAGATTTTTGAAATATTTTTAAAAGATAAAATTTGTATTTAATTTTTGAGAAAAATTAGGAAAACAAGTTTTTGGGAAATACAAGTTTTAAGCTTCTAATTTCTATATCTTTAAAAATATTTTTTAAGTGTTTTCTTAAGAGTATCATTTCAAAATTCCTAGTTTCTTACAAGCATTGAGCTATCATCTCTATATCTATCCTTCCATTGAGCTATCAACTCAGCCTATTCCCTCCTTCTCGACCAATAACAACAGGAAAAGTAATTCATGAAATTGGGTCCATTGTCTCTTTCCTGACCGGAAACTTCGAGAAGAAGAGATAGACAGGGTATTTGTAGTGGTCAAAATTATGCCCCTGCAAGATTGTGACACTTGGCAAGTGTTCACAGCTCGAAGTCATAAAGATTTCTGTCGTTGATTGAGACATATATAAATTATAAAAACCAAATTTTGCTTGAATTTCTTAAAAGAATAGCATAGTGGCAAGAAGAGGGTCAAATCCATAGACTTGTTGAAAGCACAATTTTTAAAAATTTGAAATCTAACTTTAATCTAGTTGGGAAATTGGTGAATGAATAATTGGAATTTTTGTTTTAAAAATGAAACTTCGGTATGAACATGAATTAAGAAAAGAAAATTACTAAATAGTGCGGAGACTAAATAAGTAAAGGAGATTGAGAGAAAAAGTACGAGAGAGGGAAGAGACAACTGAAACCTGAAATTAAACAAGGCTTGATTCACTAGTGCTGATGTCTCCTTGAAATCTCTCTCCTCCAAATGATGCTGAAAACAAGAGAAGATAGTAGCACTATAAACTTCAAAGAGAAGGTTACATGCATGAAATCATTAGTAAAAGCACATAATAAGAAATGAATAAAAAGAATAAAATTGCATTATAGAGAAAGAATAGAAAGAGTCGTAGACTGAAATGTGCACGATGTTGATGGTAAAACATTGAATTTCATTGATAAATCATTATTACAAATTTTTTAATTCTCTCTAAATTTGCATTACAACTTAACACACACTACTCTCCTTAATATAGTCTTTTCAGCTCTCCGGTATACATTCTACATCTAGAATGCCAGCATTTATAGGTAAAAAGGTGAGGGAAGAGTGTTAGCCCAAGGTTACAATCACCCGGTTTTTGAGTTTTGATGATTACAAAACATATATAGTTATTTGTACTAATCATATTTTAGTGTTTAAGTGTATTTCAGGGTTCTAAGGATTCAAGATGTTTTCTTCCCTAAAGGAAGGTATTTTTGACTCAAGCTTGACTCAATTCGGGATCAAGGATTCAAGTTATTCTATATTGCATATGGAGAAGCCTAAATTTGAAGATCTTGTAGTCACCTAGAACCATTGTAAGAATTAGTATGTTAAAGAGTAAGGTTATGATAAGTTGGCTCAAGAAAATACACACACACTTTCACTTTTCAAAATACAAGTTTTGTTTGGGTTAATTGGATTAGGTGCATGTCTTGATTGATATACATGTCTCAAAATATTTCATATTTTTACATCTAGTTTAAATCATGTATCTCATCCCCTATAGCATGCTACTTAAACCTTAAACCATTTAAAAATATTTTAAAAATTCTTCAAAGTTCAAAAATATTTCCAAATTAAATCTGTTTCAGGCCTAACGGTCGACCGGGCGGTCGACCGGATCTATTTCAGGCCAGATCGGTCGACCGGACCGGTCGACCGGGCCTTGTGGCATTGGCGTGTATGTTTGTGCACGTCTGCCGGTCGACCGACTGACTGACCCTTGCTCTCGGGTTTTGTCGGTCGACCGAGCCAGTCGACTGACAGATCAAATAATTCTTTTTGTTTAGCCTGCGGTCGACCGGCCCGATCGACCGAGTCCAACCGCTCTTTTGCCATATAGACTGCCGGTCGACCGGGCCAGTCGACCGACAGCCGCTAGCAGCCCCCAACGGCTAGTTTCTTGGAATCTGTTTTCTGGTTTTGATTTTGATGGTTCTTTCAGCTATCTCTGATTTTCTTGTGCCTATAATCTGACCTATTGACCTAGATTAAATGATGAAATGCTCTTATCTAATCCCTATAAATAGATGTCATTGGTCGTTTGTTGAAGACAAGAAAAATCCCTATTGTTTTTAAGTTTCTAAAGAAAAGAAAAGTTTTCAAGCTTTCATTCTCTAAAGTGCTTTCTTGGTTAAAGTTTTCAGTTGTTTTTCAAGCTCTTTTTACTTCTTTACAACTGAAATTTTCTTACTTCACTTCTTGAGCCAAAAATCATCTCCACTCTATAAGAAGTTGTAAGAGAGAAGTTTGTGGTCTTTTGATCACCTATTTACTTGTATTTTTTTGTTTTGAGATCCCTCTTGTGTAGAGGTTGGATTGGTCGGAGTTTGGTACTCCGGTCTTGTGTAGACCAATTGTAATCCCCTTGGGTGTAAAGGTTCCGGTGTGAAAATTTTCTTTGCGGATTTAGTGGAAATCCTTCACGGTGGTGGAGGCGGGGACGTAGAGCAGTGGCTCGAACCTTGAAACAAATTACTTGTGTTTGCGATTGCTTTTCATTACTTTACATTTCTATCTTGTGATACCTCTTGCTTGCACTTCATTATTGCACCTATTTCATTTACTTGCATTTTTCGGTCTTTACTCATCTCAACAAGAAAGCAATTACGCGCCTCAACTCATAATCTAGAGGAATCAAAGAGGAGAAGTTCTAGAGCCCTTCACGGGGAATTCGGCTTCAATTTCTTATTTTGAGTGACCAGTTGCATCATACATACATACTTGTTTAAAAAGATCATTTGATTAGCATTAACACCTATTCACCCCCCCTCTAGGTGTTTTTCAATTGGTATCGCAGCTTTGGTCTCTAGGCTCTTGGCTTAACAACATTAGAGGGATCCTATATTGCTAATCACTCTATTCATTTTTCATCCTCATACACTTTGTAAAAATGACCGAAGGAATTAAGACCCCACCCAAGTTTGATGGCCTTAACTTTCCTATATGGAAGGTTAAGATGACCGTTTTTTTGCAATCCTTCGGGAGCCGGGTTGCAAAGGCGGTGACCAAACCTTTTAGTGCACCCCTTGGAGATGAGGACACTTGGTCCGATATTGCCACGAAAGAGTTTGACGCTAATGCTAGGGCACACTATGCCTTACTTCAAGCTCTTAATGACGATGATATTTCTAGAGTCATTCATTGCAAATCCGCTTATGAGATTTGGACTCACCTACTTGTCACTCATGAGGGAACTTCACAAGTAAAGAGGGCAAAAATCGACTTCTTCGTTCCCAATATGAAAACTTTTCTATGCAAGAAAATGAAATCATAGATGATATGGTTACTAAGTTTACAAAGATTACTAATGGACTTTCTTCTTTAGGTGATGGCATTGACAACGACCAAAAAGTGAGGAAGATCATCCGTACACTCCCTCCATCTTGGGAAGTCAAAGCCATAACTTTGAAGGAGCTCAATGACAAGGAAGAAATGAAGCTTATCGGTCTCATTGGAAATCTCAAGACCCATGAGATGGAAAGAAAAGCAAGAGAAGAGATGGCTCCTCCCAAGAAGAAAGCATTTGCCTTCAAGAGCTCTTTCACCTACTTCGACGAGGATGATGAAGAAGAGGATGATGAAGATCTTTCTCTTCTTGTAAAGAACGTTCGGAGAATGTACAACAAGGCAAAGTTCCAAAATAGAAGAAGATGGCAAGGCAAAGAAGAGAAGAAAATCATTTGCTTAAATTGCCAGAAGCCGGGTCACATTGTTGCGGTATGTCCGAAAAACAAAGACAAACCCTCCACCTCCAAGAAGCCATACAAAAAGAAAGCTTTAAAGGCTACTTGGGATTCGGAGAGTGATCCGATGAGGAAGTCGACACCGCCAACATATCCTTCATGGCAAATGAAAGCACAAGCAAGGTAACTCCCGATACATCCATTGATTGTGAACTATCTATAGATGAACTAGGAGAAGCTTTTGAAGAACTATCTCATAACTATGATTTTCTCAAAAAGAAATACTTGAAAATGAAAAAGGAAAATGAATCACTCAATTACAAAGTTTTCATTCTCACAAAAGAAAAAGATGAATTGTTTTCAACTCTCTCTTCTACTCAAAAGAATTTTGATGACTATAAAATTTCTTGCAAAGGTAAATTTCCACAAATTGATGAAAACGAGATTTCCTTGCTAAAGAAGAAAATTGATTCATTAGGAGTAGTTTTGAAGAAATGTGAATTTGATAAAACTAGACTAGAGGCTATGTTTCCTAAGAAGCATGTCCCAAAGAAACATTCACATGCTACTCATACTCATGTTCATAAATCACAACCTTTATACATGCTAAGCACCCTAAACATGCCCACACTCCACACACTCATCATGCATTCATGTACGGTAAAATTTATGCATGCACATATTGTAGCCGTAAGGGTCATTTGGTTAAATTTTGCTATGATAGGATTAATGCATTGCATAATCATGTTTGGGTTCGGAATACTAACATTCAAGGACCCAAGAAAGTTTGGGTACCAAAGTCAACAAATTTGTTAAATGATGTAGGTACATTCCAAAGCCCAACGACGTAAGGAGTGGTGGTATCTTGATAGTAGTTGCTCAAGGCACATGACTTGGGATATCAACAACTTCGCAACCCTATCAAGATACCATGAAGGTGGCACGTCACCTTCGGAGATGACGCCAAAGGAAAAATCATTGGTATTAGTAATGTTAAACTTGGTACATCTCCTTTAATAGAAAATGTTGTTTTAGTTGATGGCCTCAAGCATAATCTCTTGAGTGTTAGTCAACTTTGTGATTAAAGGTTTTAATGTTGTTTTTGATGACCTAGCATGTAGTGTTATTGATAGACAATCCTATACATGTATATTTTTTGAATTTCGTGAAAACAATGTATACATGATTGATATGTCTAAAATACTATACAATGCTACTTGTTTGAATGCCCTCGATGATGACTCTTGGTTGTGGCATAGGAGATTAGGCCACATTTCTTTTGACCATCTATCTAGATTAAAAACAAGGAAATGGTGAAAGGTATTCCTTACTTGAAATTTGAAAAGGACCTCATTTGCGATGCGTGCCAACTTGGAAAACAAACCAAGTCCTCTTTCAAATCAATCAAGGATATCATGACATCATGACCTTTGGAGTTGATCCATATGGATTTGTTTGGTCCTACACAAACCAAAAGTCTAAGTGGGAATCGTTTTGCTTTCATTTTAGTTGATGATTTCTTCGTTTTACCTGGGTTTTCTTTTTAGAACATAAAATCAAGCCTTTTCATATTTTCAAGCTTTTAAGAAAAGAGTTGAAAAGGAAAAAGATTCTTCTATTTTAAGAATAAGAAGTGATAGAGGTGGTGAATTCAATAACCAACCTTTTATCACTTTTTGCGAAGAACATGGAATTAAGCATGAACTATCTTGTCCTAGAACTCCACAACAAAATGGAGTCGTTGAGAGGAAAAATCGTACATTACAAGAGATGGCTAGGACAATGATAAATGAGTATAGTTTCCCTCATTATCTATGGGCCGAGGCCGTTAACACATCTTACTACATATCAAATAGGGTTTTCTTATGCAAAAACACTTCTAAAACATCTTTTAAGATTTATTATTCAAGAAAACCAAATATTTCATACTTTAAAGTTTTTGGTTGTAAATGTTTTGTTTTGAATACTAAAGATAATTTAGGAAAATTTGATGCAAAATCTAACACTAGTAAAGCTTATAGAGTCGTCAATAAGTCATCCTTGACTATTGAAGAATCTATACATGTAAAGTTTGAGAAATCTAATGTGTTTGTTGAGAATGTTGTAGAAATAGATTCCCTAAATGAAGACATGGAGAAAATTACTTCGAAGGACTCACCTACTCTTGAAGACATACCAAAGGGTGATGAAGAAAATAAAGTTCAAAAAGTTGAAGTGGAGACAACTCAACCACTTCAAAAGATTGGAGATTCACTCCACATCATCCCAAGGATCTTATTATAGGTGAAGCATCAAAAGGGGTAACTGCTCGTTCTAAACTTCATGATCTTTGTGGGCACTATGCATTTATTTCTCATTTTAAACCAAAGAACATCCTCGAAGCCGAGGGCGACTCATATTGGTTGCTTTCCATGCAAGAGGAGCTCAATCAATTCGAGCGCAATCAAGTTTGGCATCTTGTTCCTAGGCCCCACGATAGACCAACAATTGGTACTAAGTGGACTTTAAGAACAATTTTGATGAGTCGGGTAATGTTGTTAGGAATAAAGTTAGGTTAGTGGCCCAAGGTTACACTCAAGTCGAAGGTATCGATTTTGAGGAAACTTTTGCACCTGTAGCACGGCTTGAAGCCATACGGATGACACTTGCATTTGCTTCATATAAAGATTTTAAACTTTTTCAAATGGATGTAAAAAGTGCCTTCTTAAATGGATTTATTGAAGAGGAGGTGTATGTTGAACAACCCCCCGGGTTTGTTGATCCTACACATCCGGATTTTGTTTTCAAACTAGACAAAGCTCTTTATGGTTTAAAACAAGCCCCTAGGGCTTGGTATGAAAGACTTTCTTCATTTCTTATTTCTGATAGTTTTAATAAAGGAAAAATAGATACTACTTTGTTTACCAAACATGTTGAAAATGATATACTTATAGTTCAAATATATGTGGATGATATCATATTTGGTTCTACTAATGAAAATCTTTGCAAAGCTTTTGAATCATGCATGAAGGAGGAATTTGAGATGTCTATGATGGGCGAGCTTAACTACTTCCTTGGTCTCCAAATCAAGCAAAGGAAGGATGGGATATTCATCAATCAAGCCAAGTACACGAAGGAACTTATCAAGAAATTTGGGCTTGAGGGGCTAAGACAAGTAAAACTCCCATGGCTACCACCACAAAGCTTGATAAGGATGAACAAGGTACAAATGTAGACATTAAACTCTATCATAGCATGATTGGTACCTTGTTGTATTTAACGGCTAGTAGGCCGGACATTATGTTTTGTATATGTCTTTGTGCTCGATTTCAATCGTGTCCTAAAGAGTCCCATTTGATTGCGGTAAAACGCATTATTAGATACCTTAAGGGCACAATTGAAATGGATTTGTGGTATCCGAAGACCGGACAATTTTCAATGATGAGTTTTTCGGATGCCGACTATGCGGGTTGTAGAGTGGATAGGAAGAGTACAAGTGGAACATGTCAATTTATCGGTAATTGTCTTATTTCATGGTCCTCCAAGAAACAAAATTCGGTAGCCCTCTCAACCGCCGAGGCGGAGTATGTTGCGGCGGGGGCTTGTTCTGCACAAGTCCTTTGGATGAAACATATTCTCCTTGACTATGATTTGCATTATGACCATATTAAAATATTTTGTGATAATACTAGTACTATTCATATGAGTAAGAATGCAAATCAATATAGTAAGACTAAGCACATTGACATTCGGTATCACTTTCTTAGAGATCATTATGAGAAAGGTGATATTGAAATTGATTATGTTTCTACCGATTTTCAACCTGCCGATATTTTTACAAAACCTCTCGACTATACTAGATTTTCTTTTATTTGTGGTGAATTGAATGTTTGTGTTATGGATTCATGAAAATTTTTTAACAATGTTTACCCTTTTTGATGTATGACAAAAAGGGGGAGAAAATGTAGTTTATTATTTTGAGTTTTGAGTTTTGAGTTTTGAGTTATGTATTTTGAATTTTGAGTTTTGAGTTTTGTATTTTGTGTTTTGAGTTTTGAGTTTTGACTTATGTGTTTTATGTTTTGAGTTATTGTTTGTTTACTTTTGAGCTATATATTTTGAATTCTTATGTCTTTCTTATGCCAAGTTCTTGTTTTTACTTTTCATTCATGTATATAGCCATTCATATATATAGCATGATTTGAGGGGGAGCCTCCAAGCTCCTTTCCCATTTTTCCCCATTTTTTTGTTAAATAACTCATATGTTTTGTCATCATCAAAAAGGGGGAGATTGTTGGCCCAAGGTTACAATCACCCGGTTTTTGAGTTTTGATGATTACAAAACATATATAGTTATTTGTACTAATCACATTTTAGTGTTTAAGTGTGTTTCAGGGTTCTAAGGATTCAAGATGTTTTCTTCTCTAAAGGAAGGTATTTTTGACTCAAGATTGACTCAATTCGGGATCAAGGATTCAAGCTATTCTACATTGCATATGGAGAAGCCCAAATTTGAAGATCTTGTAGTCACCTAGAACCATTGTAAGAATTAGTATGTTAAAGAGTAAGGTTATGATAAGTTGGCTCAAGAAAACACACACATACTTTCACTTTTCAAAATACAAGTTTTGTTTTGGTTAATTGGATTAGGTGCATGTCTTGATTGATATACATGTCTCAAAATATTTCATATTTTTACATCTAGTTTAAATCTTGTATCTCATCCCCTATAGCATGCTACTTAAACCTCAAACCATTTAAAAATATTTTAAAAATTCTTCAAAGTTTAAAAATATTTCCAAATTAAATCTGTTTTAGGCCTAACGGTCGACCGGGCGGTCGATCGGATCTATTTCAGGCCAGATCAGTCGACCGGACCGGTCGACTGGACCTTGTGGCATTGGCGTGCACGTTTGTGCACGTCTGCCGGTCGACCGGACCGACTGACTGACCCTTGCTCTCCGGTTTTGTCGGTCGACCGACAGATCAAACAATTCTTTTTGTTTAGCCTGCGGTCGACCGGCCCGGTCGACCGAGTCCAACGACTCTTTTGCCCTATAGACTGCCGGTCGATCGGGCCGGTCGACCGACAGCCACCAGCAGCCCCCAACGGCTAGTTTCTTGGAATCTGTTTTCTGGTTTTGATTTTGATGGTTCTTTCAGCTATCTCTGATTTTCTTGTGCCTATAATCTGACCTATTGACCTAGATTAAATGATGAAATGCTCTTACTAATCCCTATAAATAGATGTCATTGGTCCTTTGTTGAAGACAAGAAAAATCCCTATTGTTTTTAAGTTTCTAAAGAAAAGAAAAGTTTTCAAGCTTTCATTCTCTAAAGTGCTTTCTTGGTTAAAGTTTTCAGTTATTTTTCAAGCTCTTTTTACTTCTTTACAACTGAAATTTTCTCACTTCACTTCTTGAGCCAAAAATCATCTCCACTCTATAAGAAGTTGTAAGAGAGAAGTTTGTGGTCTTTTGATCACCTAGTTACTTGTATTTTCTTGTGTTGAGATCCCTCTTGTGTAGAGGTTAGATTGGTTGGAGTTGGGTACTCCGGTCTTGTGTAGACCAATTGTAATCCCCTTTGGTGTAAAGGTTCCGGTGTGAAAATTTCCTTTGCGGATTTAGTGGAAATCCTTCACGGTGGTGGAGGCGGGGACGTAGAGCAGTGGCTCGAACCTCGAAACAAATTACTTGTGTTTGTGATTGGTTTCCTTATTGCTTTTCATTACTTTATATTTCTATCTTGTGATACCTCTTGCTTGCACTTCATTATTGCACCCATTTCATTTACTTGCATTTTTCGGTCTTTACTCATCTCAACAAGAAAGCAATTACACACCTCAACTCATAATCTAGAGGAATCAAAGAGGAGAAGTTCTAGAGCCCTTCACGGGGAATTCGACTTCAATTTCTTATTTTGAGTGACCGGTTGCATCATACATACATACTTATTTAAAAAGATCATTTGATTAGCATTAACACCTATTCACCCCCCTCTAGGTGTTTTTCAAAGAGCACAAAGATAGGTAGAGCAAATGCTCCCCCAACAGGTTTTATCTAGCCGCAGGGCCAGATCCAGGGGAGCTCTGGTTCGTTGATCCTCGATCTGCTTCTATCTTCAATTGATTATTTGATTGGAGTTCTGATTTTGACGTTATCTTCATTGATTCTTCAGCCAACCAACTTGATCTTTAAATTTTATTTTAACTGAACTAGATTTGGGATTATCCTCTTGATATGTTCTGATCTTCAGTTGTGATTTAAATCTCCTAAGAATTTGGTTTAATTAGTCTGGATTTGTCATTATCTTCTTCCATCATATCATGCATAAATTAGATGTTAAGACAAATTAATTGCAAGATTTATTACAGAATATATGTAAGAATGTAATAACAAATATGCAATCTGTGTGTCTAATTACATATGATAAGTTGGCTCAAGAAAACACACACACACTTTCACTTTTCAAAATACAAGTTTTGTTTTGGTTAATTGGATTAGGTGCATGTCTTGATTGATATACATGTCTCAAAATATTTTTCATATTTTTACATCTAGTTTAAATCTTGTATCTCATCCCCTATAGCATGCTACTTAAACCTCAAACCATTTAAAATATTTTAAAAATTCTTCAAAGTTTAAAAATATTTCCAAATTAAATCTGTTTCAGGCCTAACGGTCGACCGGGCGGTCGATCGGATCTATTTCAGGCCATATCAGTCGACCGGACCGGTCGACTGGGCCTTGTGGCATTGGCGTGCACGTTTGTGCACGTCTGCCGGTCGACCGGACCGGTCGACCGGCTGACTGACCCTTGCTCTCGGGTTTTGTTGGTCGACCGGGCCAGTCGACCGACAGATCAAACAATTCTTTTTGTTTAGCCTGCGGTCGACCGGCCCGGTCGACTGAGTCCAACGGCTCTTTTGCCATATAGACTGCCGGTCGATCGGGCCGGTCGACCGACAGCCACCAGCAGCCCCCAACGGCTAGTTTCTTGGAATCTGTTTCTGGTTTTGATTTTGATGGTTCTTTCAGCTATCTCTGATTTTCTTGTGCCTATAATCTGACCTATTGACCTAAATTAAATGATGAAATGCTCTTACTAATCCCTATAAATAGATGTCATTGGTCCTTTGTTGAAGACAAGAAAAATCCCTATTGTTTTTAAGTTTCTAAAGAAAAGAAAAGTTTTCAAGCTTTCATTCTCTAAAGTGCTTTCTTGGTTAAAGTTTTCAGTTGTTTTTCAAGCTCTTTTTACTTCTTTACGACTGAAATTTTCTCACTTCACTTCTTGAGCCAAAAATCATCTCCACTCTATAAGAAGTTGTAAGAGAGAAGTTTGTGGTCTTTTGATCACCTAGTTACTTGTATTTTCTTGTGTTGAGATCCCTCTTGTGTAGAGGTTAGATTGGTTGGAGTTGGGTACTCCGGTCTTGTGTAGACCAATTGTAATCCCCTTGGGTGTAAAGGTTCCGGTGTGAAAATTTCCTTCGCGGATTTAGTGGAAATCCTTCACGGTGGTGGAGGCGGGAACGTAGAGCAGTGGCTCGAACCTCGAAACAAATTACTTGTGTTTGTGATTGGTTTCCTTATTGCTTTTCATTACTTTATATTTCTATCTTGTGATACCTCTTTCTTGCACTTCATTATTGCACCCATTTCATTTACTTGCATTTTTCGGTCTTTACTCATCTCAACAAGAAAGCAATTACGCACTTCAACTCATAATCTAGAGGAATCAAAGAGGAGAAGTTCTAGAGCCCTTCACGGGGAATTCGGCTTCAATTTCTTATTTTGAGTGACCGGTTGCATCATACATACATACTTGTTTAAAAAGATCATTTGATTAGCATTAACACCTATTCACCCCCCTCTAGGTGTTTTTCAAAGAGCACAAAGATAGGTGGAGCAAATGCTCCCCTAACAGGTTTTATCTAGCCGCAGGGCCAGATCCAGGGGAGCTCTGGTTCGTTGATCCTCGATCTGCTTCTATCTTCAATTGATTATTTGATTGGAGTTCTGATTTTGACGTTATCTTCATTGATTCTTCAGCCAACCAACTTGATCTTTAAAATTTTATTTTAACTGAACTAGATTTGGGATTATCCTCTTGATATATTCTGATCTTCAGTTGTGATTTAAATCTCCTAAGAATTTGGTTTAATTAGTCTGGATTTGTCATTATCTTCTTCCATCATATCATGCATAAATTAGATGTTAAGACAAATTAATTGCAAGATTTATTACAGAATATATGTAAGAATGTAATAACAAATATGCAATCTGTGTGTCTAATTACACCCACACACCTATATTTTGCTCATCCTCGAGCAAAACAAAAAAAGTAAAATAGAACTAACCTAATCTAACTCACTTTCGTAAGAATCACGGTTGCATTTAGCACGTGCAACAAGTCGATAAACCTCTAAGTTACCTCTAGAGGATGAGTTTTATCTCGTGAGGGTTATCAGTGGATTACACCCACAAAATCCATAGAAAAATGTGTTAATATTTTTCGAAAATGCATTTTGAAAAGAAGAGAAAATATTTAAAGTATTTTTGCAAGAATTAAGTAATTTATAAGTCATAGGAACACCAATCTATTCATTCCCAGACTAAGTCTCTAAAAAACTTGTTATCAATCAAGGTAAGGAGTTAAACTATATTTCTCATCTAGTCTATTATTTTACCCTAAGTCATATGCACCTTCGTGATCGTGAATATTTGACTAAGGATTCTTTAACTCAACTCTTATGTCTTATTTTTACATATTTTTAGTGGTAATATCTCTTAGTTCTATTAGGCTTTCTAATCTACTCATGTAACGAGGCTTAGGTTGGTGACTCCAAAACCGGAAGGTTTTAGGGCATCGGGTGAGAAAACACCCCAAGGACTTTAAGAACTCAAGCAAACTAGGCCACAAAACTAAGAGTTTTTATTTGTAATATGGACCGCTTTTAGGCATGAATACTTATACTTTATGAAACACAAATACCCAGCTTAATCAGAGGATTTTTAATATACATACATACATACATACATACATATATATATATATACACACACACACACACACACACACAACACACACACACACACACACACACACACACACACACACACACACATATATATATATATATAGACACACACACACACACACACACACACACACATATATGTATGTATGTATGTATGTATGTATGTATGTGTGTATGCATTTTTTTTATATAAGACATAAGAATCTTTGTTTTTGAATTCTAAATGTGTAAGGGTATAAAGTATGCATATTTTATCAAGGTAAAATAAAGAATAAGTTACTTTTCCAATTTTCTTTCTAACCCTACAAAACAAACAAATAATCTTATTTTGATCAAGTATAAGAAATTCTATTTATGATTCTCTTATTTCTTAAATTTAACTTAATTTCTTATAAAATAAGTCAAAATATAGTTTTCCTTTTCAAAAAGTTTTAAAGAAAGAAAGATTATATATATATATATATATATATATATATATATATATATATATATATATATATATATATATATATATATATATATAAAAGAAAGAAAGAAGAAAACATATGTTACAATCCTCCCACACACGTATCTCATGCATTGTCCTCAATGTGAAAATGTATGCTCATTATGATGCAAAATTAAGAAGATGAAAGGTAGATAGTACCTAATGAAAGATAAGTGGATATCATCCAATATTGCCTAGTTGAAAAGAAAAAAAACAAAACAAAGCAAAATAAAACAAAACTATAATACAATAATGGATCTCTAGCAATTATAGAGATCAATTCTGATAAATAGGATCTTCCAGAAGGATTTTCTCCACTTTTGGGCTCAGATACTAACGATATGGCTTTATGCGATGGTCATTTACTTAAAAAGTGGTACCATCTGTGGCGTTGTGGAACTCTACTGCACCATGTGGGTGAACTTTATGAACAATGTAAGGCCGTCCAATGGGATTTCAATTTTTCTGAAAAAAATGTAAACGTGAATTGTAAAGCAGGACTTTCTGTCTGGGCTGAAAATTCTTTCGAATAATGAGCTTATTATGCATCATTTTCATACGGTCCTTGTTGGCCCAGTGGCCTTCCACTCTAGTTTTGATGATGATTAACTCATGTAGTTATGTTTACTAATAATCGTGTGATGTTTAGTTTCAGATCATTAATCAAGATATTAGTTGGTGATTAGCTTCAACAAAGGAGTTTTGAAGCCTTTCACATGGTGATTCAAGAGCCCGAGCATCAAGATCATACTTTGCACTCGTTGGAGTCAAGCTCGGTGACCACAGAGTTTCGGAGTTTTTGATCGAGTCGACTTGAAGATGAAGACATCAAGAAGACCTCGGTACCTTATTTAGTTTTGTGATTTAGATCCATGTGTAAAGACTAGATAGTTGATATGCTCAAGTTCACAATACACACACGTTTCATGTTTTAGATATTGGTTTTTCGGTTTTTGATTTAACCGATATTTGTTTTCATGAATAGATAGATTCAAAACAAGTTTACATTATTTAAATGTATATTAGATATGTTCTATATACATACATGCTTCATATCCTAGACAAACTTATTTTGATATGCTTATTCATGAGTTTTGGTGTTTTGGTATTTGTAACAAAACATATATTTAGAATTAAAGACAAAAACAATGATATGTATATGTTTCATGTATATTGGACCTATGTCCATATGCAACATGCCTAATAGTGTTTAAGTATCATGTTTTTGTATTTGAATAAGTTTTGGACAAAGTTTATTTGAAAAATCAAAGTTTGGAAAAATACAGGTTTTGGTTTTCGGTAATTTTTTTCATAACACAAAAATGGTTCAAAATGTTTGATAATTGTGTTAAAATTTTTATCACATGTTTGTATAGCATATATAATGTTAGAAACTATTTTTGTGGATTTTTAGAAGTTTTATGAGATTTTTTAGAATATTTAAAAACCCAATTTTCTGACCCAGATTGCCTTCTGCCAGGCTCTTGTGGTCGACAGGTCGACCGTACCCAGAGTCGGTCGACCGGTCGGTCTGTTGGCCCAGAGGCCTTCCACTCTAGTTTTGATGATGATTAACTCATGTAGTTATGTTTACTAATATTCTTGTGATTTTAGTTACAGAATATTGATCAAGATATTAGTAGGTGATTGCTTCCAAAAGAGGTGTTTTAGAAGCCTTCACATGGTGATTCCAGGGCCCAAGCATCAAGATCACACATAGCTTCGCTCGTGGATCACGGAGTTTGGATCGGGTCTACTTGAAGATGGAGATCGTCAAGAAGACTTTGGTATCCATAGTTTAGAGTGTGTTTAGATCCATTTGTAAAGCTTAGAATAGTTGAATGCTCAAGTGCACAATACACACACGTTTTGGTTTTGATATGTGTTTTCATGAATAGTTAATCAAAATAAGTTTAATTGGTTTATATGTATAGTAGATGTATTCTTTCTATACATGCTTACTTAAACTTCCTATACAAACTTATTTTGACTTTCCTATTCATGTATTGAAAAATCCAAGTTTGATAAAATACAAGTTTAGTTTTTGATTAAAATGATAAGACACAAAAATAGTTCAAATTGCTTGATATTTGAGTTGAAATTTTTATCACATGTTTATATATCAATGCAAAATGATAAAACTATTTTTGGGTATTTTTACAAAGACTTAAAAGATTTTTAGAAATATTCTTTACATGTGTTTCTGTCCCAGAACAGTGGCTGACAGCCAGGTCGGCCGACCACACGGGTCGACCGCACCAAAGGCCGGTCGACCCTTGCGATCGACCGACGTGCACAAGCTTGTGCACGTTTGGCAGACACAGGGACGGTCGGCCGGGTGGCCGACCGGACCAAAGAGCTCTGCTCTCTGTTTCTGGCGGTCGGCCGGGAGGTCGGCCGGATGGCCCAACGGTCATAATTCGAACCGTTGGCGGTCGACCGGGCCGGTCGACCGCAAGCCTGTCAGGCTGACAGATCAGCCTAACGGCTATTTTCTGATGGGGCTATAAATACCCCATCTCTTGGGCTGTTTTGACAAGACTTTTGAAAAGAAAAATACCAGAGTTTGTTTTGTGTTTAAACAAGTTTTTAAAAGAGTTTAAAGTGCCAAAAAGATTCATTTATTTGTTTTTAAGTGTTTTGTTATTTTCAAAGAAAATAGGTTTTTGGGAAACTAGTTTATTGTTCTTCATTTCCATATCTATTTGGTATTTTCCCAAGAGTTTTTCTTTGATCAAAACACTTGTTTTCCACACTTGAGCTATCTTCTATCCTAATCTATTTAGGATCCTTTTGTTTGTGGAAAAGGAGAGATTGTTTGTGGTTGAAAGAGACCACCTATTGTAAACCCTCATTATTTGGTTGCTCCCTCTTTGGTAGAGGTTGAGGTTGTGGATTTAAGGTGATTTGTTTGCTCCCTCTTGGTAGAGGTGGAGATTGGTGTTTACTCCCTCTTGGTGAGGTGGAGTTGGTTGTTGGTTTGTATCCCTCAAGTGTGAGGTGGATTGGTTGTTATTTGGCTACGGGCCTACCCCTCGGTTGTGAGGTGGTGTTTGAGAGAGGAGTTCGGTACTCCTAGTGTTGTAACAAATCCTCCTCGGTGGAGGTTCCCTCGGTGGGAGATAGTGGATTGGAAATCCTTCACGGTGGTGAAGGCGGGGATATAGAGCTAGGGGCTCGAACCTCGAAACATATCTTGTCTTAGCGTTTGATCCATTGTCTCTCTAACTCTCTCTCTCTCATTTAATTGTGCAAAGCATCATTCATATCATATCATCATATTTGCTTGTGTTGAGCATTGCTTCATATTGCCTATCTTTATATGCTTGTGTGTTTGTGTGCCTTACTTATACTTAACCACAAGAGCTTCACATAGCACCTCAACCCATATCTAGGGAAATCAAGAGGAGTTAGTCCAGAGCCCTTCACGGGGAATTCGGCTACACTTGTGTGTTGTATTAAGTTTGTGCAAAATTTGTATTATCTTCCGCATTTAGTTTCTAGATTAGAACTTACACCTATTCACCCCCCTCTAGGTGTGCTTTCACGGTCGACCGACGTGCACAAGCTTGTGCACGTTGGCTAGGTTCAAGGTACGGTCGATCGAGCGGTCGACCGGCCAGAGAGCTTTGCTCTCTGGTTTTGGGCGGTCGACCGGCTTTTTCCAACGGTCAAAAATATGACCGTTGGCGATCGACCAGACGGTCGACAATCAGCCGCGCTGGCTGACTTTTTCAGCCAACGGCTAGTTTTTTGTTGGAGGCTAAATAAGCCCCATTTCTTTGGGATTTTGCCTAAGTTTCATGAGCCAAAATTTTCCTACCTTCTAGTGTTTTGTTTCAAGATTGAAAAGAGTTTTTAGAGCCATAAAGATTTGATCTTTGCTTTGTTTTAAAAATAGTTGGAAAATCATTTTGAAAAGGAAATTCTTAGGGAATTGTTTTGATCTTAATTATCTATTTTATCTAGAGTTTTCCCTAGAGTTTTTCTTTGAGTTTTTGATTTCCAAACTCTTGGTTTTCTCACACTTGAGCTATATCTCATATCCTATTCTATTAGGATCATTTATTGGTGGGAAAAGAAATTGTTTAAGGTTGAGAAAACCTCCAAGTTGTAAACCCCTTTCTTTGTGGATATCCCTCTTTGGTAGAGGTTGATTTGGATTGTGGGGTGCTCCCTCTTTGGTAGAGGTTGAGGTTGTGATTTACTCCCTCTTGGTGAGGTGGAGTTGGTTTGGATTTGTATCCCTCTTCGGTAGAGGTGGATTGTGTTTGTATTGCCTCGGTGGAGGTTGTATTGGTTGAGAGAGGAGTTCGGTACTCCCGGTTGTATTTGCAAAATCCTCGGTGGAGGTTCCCTCGGTGGGAGTCCTAGGTGGACAAGTTAGTGGATTAGAAATCCTTTTCGGTGAAGGCGGGGACGTAGAGCTCGGTGCTCGAACCTCGAAACACATCTTCTTGTTTGCGTTTGATCAATTGACTCTCAACTCTCTCTCTTTACCTTTATGCATAGCATTATTCATATTGTCATATCTTATATGCTTGTGTTGTGCCTTTCATTGATTCATATTGCTTATTCTTATATGCTTGGTTGTGTTTGCTTGTGTGCCTCACTTGTGCCTAACCGCGAGAGCTTCATATAGCACCTCAACTCTTATTCAGAGGAATCAAGAGGAGTTAGTCCAGAGCCCTTCACGGGGAATTCGGCTACACTGGTTGGTTGCACTAAGTGTAGTTGCAAATTAGTTTTAATTTCCGCATTTAGTTCATTAGATTAGCCGTACACCTATTCACCCCCCCTCTAGGTGTACTTACAATTGGTATCAGAGCCTCCGCTCCTGATATTTGGTTTAACCACCTAGGAGTGTGATCTTGGTTAGCTAATCTATCATTTGCATTTGCACATATATCTTGTTTGCACACACTCATAGATTGCTTGTCACCTCCCATGTTCGATGTCTCCAATATTGACATGTGAAAATTTAGGATGTCCATGTACCTAAAAACCCTAAGTTTGCATATTTTCCTTGCCGCTACCAAGAAATGTTATCTTGGTAACCGCAATCATATAGGGGCCAATACACTTTCCCTTGAGGCTATTAGAAGCACGCTTAACAAAGAATATCTTTCTATTGTTTCTAACTATGATTCCGCCTTTTCAGTGTGGAACATGTTGACCACCTCCAAGCTTCAATTGCAAATCCAACCGGAGGATGAATCTAGTGGAGAATCCGAGTCACAATGCTTAATGGTCCAAGGGAATGACTCCCTTGAGGTATATTCGGATTCTCAATTAGATTGTGATGATGCTAGTTCTTCTAGTAATGAGCATGTTGATCCTAATACTTTAAATGAAGAACTTTCTATAGTTTGTGAAAAATTGATAGAAAAATATAATCTTTTGAAAAAGAAGAGTTTTGAACTAAAAAATGAAAACAAGGATTTATGTTCAAAACTTGATTTGATTTTGCAAGAAAAGGTTGAGATTTCTAATGAAAGAGATTCATTAAAATCTAGACTTGATCTTGTCTTAAAAGAAAATGAATTGTTGAAAAATAAAAATGATTGTGAAACAATTTTGAAGAAAAATGAAACTTGTCTTCAAAAGTTAATTTTGTTTTAAAAGAAAATGATTCTTTGAAAATAAAGATTGCTTCAATTTCAAAGGATTTAGAAGTTTGTTTAAAGAAAAATATTTTTTTGAAAAATGATATTGATTCTCATGTTTGCCATGCTAGTGTAGCTTCACTTTCTAGCTCACCCATTGCATGCCCCACTTCTTCTTTAATTAAAAATGATATAAATGCTTTAAAGAAGAATATGGATTGTTTGGGCTCCACTTTGAGCCATTGTGCCATGAACCATACACGTTTGGAATCCATGTTTCGAAAGAAACAAATTACATCTATGCATGCACATCATACACGGCATACACATGCTCCGCACGTTCACTCCCATAACACGATGTATGCTCATGTGTACACTTGTACACATTGTGGACGTAAGGGCCACCTTGCTAAATTTTGCTATGATCGTATACATGATGTTAATTTAGCAAATAAATTTGTTTGGGTTAGGAAAGGTACTAACCCCCATGGACCCAAAAGAGTATGGGTACCAAAGACCACCCCTATTGTATTTGATGTAGGTGTGGGCTCTCGCATGACGTGAGAGCGATGGTGCCTTGAGGTGGATGCGTTCCGAGCTTCATGTGGACTATTTGGATGCATCACTTTCAAGGGAAGTTTGGTGGGAGGACCACCTTGGTTTGGAGAACTAGAGAGGTGCCCTCATCGGTTTTGGTATCGATCTCTAACTCCCGTTTATATTTACATGCCTTCATATTATTGTTTATAGCATGTTTTGATTATTATGAAAATGCTATGATTATTAGATCATTGACATGCATGTATAGCTTTTGAGACACCCATGTTTAATATGGATCATTCTTTGTGTTTTCGCATATGTTTAGCTATTATGTATATCATAGGTCTAATATCATGTGGATTTACATAATGATCGGTTTTATGTTTATCATGTTGATTTATGTCTTGTTTTATGCTTCATAATTTGAATATATGTTTAAATGTTAGTTTTCATTAAGACTAGGATTTATACTTGTACATATAGTGGGCCACAAATAAACTTTTATATGTTTGGGCTTGAACGATTATTTGTACCCATTAGATGTGCTAGTATAGTCTAGTTTTGATGATTCATGCATTTAACTTGTATTCCTATTTTATCCATGTTTTTCATGTTTCTATGTTTAACTTCATGTATATGTCTATCTTGTCCAAACTATTGTTTATACATATACATCCTTTGAGCCACGTGCCTTCATGCATATACATTTGTGGACTCGTTATGTTTTGGATATGTATGTATACTTTAGTTTGTATAAGACATACATATGCCTTGAAGATTAAATAGTTTTGATGATTTTCTTGTTTTAAGGAATATTGAGCTTTATTGCCTATTTTCATGATTATTTGTGTCACATAACACTTGTACACTCACTTCATTTAAATGTTTCTCATGATTATGTTTTCATGAGTATGTATGGGCTTTATGGACTTTGAGTGTTTAGTGACCATGTGATTTACACGTTTTTCATGAAAAATAATTTTGCTTTATTCCTTGCTTGAAGGATTTCGTACTAGTTATCAAGATTTTTCATTTAACTAGTTGCGGTATTCTTCGTTATGGTAGAGTTTTCAAACATACTATATTTTTCAAACCTATTTTTTGAAAATCCCTACCTCACGGGCGGTTGGATGGGAGACCATGCCTTGTATGTTTTATATTGAAAATCATTTTAAACATGAGCATGAATGGGTGGTAGGAAATATGAGGTATACACTTGATATTATTGTTGTTTCAATTGGTATCATTGGATTCTTTCAATTGGTATCAATATTGACATTTCTTGTATACTCATATATATTTTTATGTATGTATGCTTTCACTTCAAATTGTATCAATTTCGATTGGTATCTAATCTTTCATACATATATATGTTTATGCTAAAGCTTGAATTTTTAAATGACCATCATGTTTTAATTGATTAGTTTTCAATTGATATTTTAACACAAGCTTATGCATCTTTTTAGTTGGTATTTCATAAAGGGGGAGAAAATTTGTATTTTTATCTTTCAATTGGTATTTTGTTTACCGTTGATTTCTACTCCCACTCTTTATGTTGAAAATTGATTTTATTTTGATATCATATGCTCTAAATGACAAATACTTATAATTGGTATCTTTTTGTATCAAGATGCTTATTTGAATACTTTAAATTGGTATTAAGATTTTATTTGTTTTCTCAAAATTGGTATCAATGCCTTATTTACTTTCAAGTGGTATATGTTTACTTTTATTTGGTATCTAAATGTACTACTTTGACACATTTTTAATTGGTATCAAATTTGTTTTATTGAGAAAATTCAAAATTTTGTTTTAAGAATTGTTAAAAATGTTTTGATATGATTGCATATATGCAAGGGGAGCTTAACATCTCTTCTACATATAGATTCATATTGAGTGTATCTTATATTGAGGAGCTTGACAACTCTTCTTTATGCGATACACGTGTGTAGGGGGAGCTTCACATCTCTTCTTATGCATTGCATATTTTGTGTTATGTGAATTAGGGCTTGTCATCCTTTCTTCATGTAATGCATATATGTAGGGAAGTTAACTTAGCGTCTTCCTCTTCATGAATGTATATCGCATATATTCTTATTATTGATTTGTTTGATATCACCCCTTTATTGATTCTATGTTTCGGACAAAAAGGGGGAGAAGAATTTGTTGGTTTTGTTTTTACTTTAACCCCTTTGTTGATGATTGACAAAAGGGGGAGAAGTATTTTAGTATATATGCATATTTTTGAGAAAAAAAAGGAATTATGTTTATGCATAATGTTTTGTGTTTTGCAAATAGGAGAAAAAGAATTTGTTGTGTTTCATGTTTATCTCCATGTATTTGCATACATGTTTATGAGCCTTCATTGCATATTTATTGTTTATTGCTATGCATGAGTTAAGGGGGAGCTTCTTTGAAGCTTAACTTTAATCCATGCATATATAACTCCATGAGTTTTGTCATCATCAAAAAAGGGGAGATTGTTGGCCCAGTGGCCTTCCACTCTAGTTTTGATGATGATTAACTCATGTAGTTATGTTTACTAATAATCTTATGGTGTTTAGTTTCAGATCATTAATCAAGATATTAGTTGGTGATTAGCTTCAACAAAGGAGTTTTAAAGCCTTTCACATGGTGATTCAAGAGCCCGAGCATCAAGATCATACTTTGCACTCGTTGGAGTCAAGCTCGGTGGATCACGGAGTTTCAGAGTTTTGGATCGAGTCGACTTGAAGATGAAGATCATCAAGAAGACCTCGGTACCTTATTTAGTTTTGTGTTTTAGATCCATGTGTAAAGACTAGATAGTTGATATGCTCAAGTTCACAATACACACACGTTTCATGTTTTGGATATTGGTTTTTCGGTTTTTGGTTTAACCGATATTTGTTTTCATGAATAGATAGATTCAAAACAAGTTTACATTGTTTAAATGTATATTAGATATGTTCTATATACATACATGCTTCATATCCTAGACAAACTTATTTTGATATGCTTATTCATGAGTTTTAGTGTTTTGGTATTTGTAACAAAACATATATTTTTGAATTAAAGACAAAAACAATGATATGTATATGTTTCATGTATATTAGACCTATGTCCATATGCAACATGCCTAATAGTGTTTAAGTATCATGTTTTTGTATTTGAATAAGTTTTGGACAAAGTTTATTTGAAAAATCAAAGTTTGGAAAATTACAGGTTTTGGTTTTCGGTAATTTTTTTCATAACACAAAAATGGTTAAAAATGTTTGATAATTGTGTTTAAATTTTTATCAAATGTTTGTATAGCATATATAATGTTAGAAACTATTTTTGTGGATTTTTAGAAGTTTTATGGGATTTTTTATAATATTTAAAAACCTAATTTTCTGACCCAGATTGCCTTCTGCCAGGCTCTGGCGGTCGACCGACGTGCACAAGCTTGTGCACGTTGGCCAGGTTCAAGGCACGGTCGACCGAGCGGTCGACCGGCCAGAGAGCTTTGCTCTCTGGTTTTGGGCGGTCGACTGGGCGGTCGACCGGCTTCTTCCAACGGTCAAAAATATGACCGTTGGCGGTCGACCGGGCGGGCCCGGTCGACCGCCAGCCGCGTTGGCTGACTTTTTCAGCCAACAGCTAGTTTTTTGTTGGCGGCTATATAAGCCCCATTTCTTTGGGATTTTGCCTAAGTTTTCAGGAGCCAAAATTTTCCTACCTTCTAGTGTTTTGTTTCAAGATTCAAAAAAGTTTTTAGAGCTAAAAAGATTTGATCTTTGCTTTGTTTTAAAAAGAGTTGAAAAATCATTTTGAAAAGGAAATTCTTAGGGAATTGTTTTGATCTTAATTATCTATTTTATCTAGAGTTTTCCCTAGAGTTTTTCTTTGAGTTTTTGATTTCCAAACTCTTGGTTTTCTCCACACTTGAGCTATATCTCCTATCCTATTCTATTAGGATCATTTATTGGTGGGAAAAGAAATTGTTTGAGGTTGAGGAAACCTCCAAGTTGTAAACCCCTTTCTTTGTGGATATCCCTCTTTGGTAGAGGTTGATTTGGATTGTGGGGTGCTCCCTCTTTGGTAGAGGTTGAGGTTGTGATTTACTCCCTCTTGGTGAGGTGGAGTTGGTTTGGATTTGTATCCCTCTTCGGTAAAGGTGGATTGTGTTTGTATTGCCTCGGTGGAGGTTGTATTGGTTGAGAGAGGAGTTCGGTACTCCCGGTTGTATTTGCAAAATTCTCGGTGGAGGTTCCCTCGGTGGGAGTCCTAGGTGGACAAGTTAGTGGATTAGAAATCCTTCTCGGTGAAGGCGGGGACTTAGAGCTCGGTGCTCGAACCTCGAAACACATCTTCTTGTTTGCGTTTGATCATTGATTCTCAACTCTCTCTTTACCTTTGTGTATAGCATTATTCATATTGTCATATCTTATATGCTTGTGTTGTGCCTTGTATTGATTCATATTGCTTATTCCTATATGCTTGGTTGTGTTTGCTTTTGTGCCTCACTTGTGCCTAACCGCGAGAGCTTCATATAGCACCTCAACTCTTATTCAGAGAAATCAAGAGGAGTTAGTCCAGAGCCCTTCACGGGGAATTCGGCTACACTGGTTGGTTGCACTAAGTGTAGTTGCAAATTAGTTTTAATTTTCGCATTTAGTTCATTAGATTAGCCGTACACCTATTCACCCCCCTCTAGGTGTACTTACAGTCCTTGTACCTTTTTAAGCATTCATAAGCGTCATTCTGTATCTCTTCAAGCTCATCAAGTTGAAGTTTTTTAGACTCTCCCATCTTGTCAAAATCAAATTTAGGCGCTTGATCCCCTAGTATGCTTTGTATTCTAGCTCGACAGAAGATGGCAAGCTTTGCTATAGATTAACCTATTTGGAGACATTTCAATAGGAGTCTTGAATGCAGTTCTATATGCCCATAAGACATCAGTCAACCGAAGGGACCACTTTCCTAGTGGTGTTTACAGTTTTCTCTAGAATGGTCTTAATTGCTCGGTTGGATATCTACTTGGCCACTAGTATGCTAGGTGATAAGGGGTGGATACCCTATGATGTTACAGTATTTTCTCATTAAGGCTTCAAATGTACGATTGCAGAAATATTTTTCTCCAGCTAATAATTGCATGAGGAAACAAAATGAGAAAATACATTCTCTTTCAAGAAATTTACTACAACTTCGTGGTCATTGGATCTACATGCTACGGCCTTTATCCATTTAGGTACATAGTCAATTGCCACAAGGATATATTGGTATCCATGAGACAAAGGGAAGGGACCCATGAAGTTGATGCCCCAAACATTAAAGATTTCAACAACTAAGATCGGGTTTAATGACATTTCATTATGTCGTGCACTTTTTCCCAATCGTTGACAACGATCACAGGATTGATAGTAGACATGAGTGTCGCGAAACAAAATGGGACAATAAAAATCAAACTACAAAATTATGACAACCACAGGCTTGGTCAAGGCAGAATGAAAGGATGCTCCTGAACTCAGAGTCAAGAATGCAACGTTGAATGATCTAATCAGGACAGTACTTAAACAAATATGGTTTATCCCAGAAGAATCGTTTGACTCTAGCTAAGAAATGCAATCGTTCTTGCTTAGTACACGAATCAGGTATTTGTTCTGTGACTAGGTAATTCACAATATCAGCATACACAGAACAGTCGAATGGGATATGAATATTAACTGCTCGTCAGAAAAAGTCTCAAGAACAGGTAAAGAATCGAACGAAGATTCAACCACCAATCTAGACAAGTGGTCCACGGCAACATTCTTAGCACCCTTTTTATCGTGAATTTCTAAGTTTGAAGGAGTAAGATCCATCGGATTAAACGGGCTTTAGCATCCTTTTTTGTGAGAAGGTACTTCGAAGCTACATGATCGGTAAAAATTAGGACATTAGAACCTATCAAGTAGGGATAAAATTTATCAAGGGCAAAAATGACTGCCAATAGCTCTTTTTCAGTGGTGGAGTAGTTCAGTTGGGCGTTGTTAAGAGTCTTGCTGGGATAGCAAATGACAGAGGAAGTTTAGCAACTCGCTGGCTCAAACAAACACCTATCGCATAGTCAAAAGTGGCATACATTACCTCAAATAGAATATTCCAGTCAGGTGATTAAATGATGGGTGCAAAGGTTAACTCGGTCTTAAGACTTTCAAAGACTGTCAGACAAGAAGGGTTGAACTCAAAGGGAACATCCTTTGCTAGAAGGTCACATAGAGCTTTGAAAATTTTAAAAATGTAAATCACCTAGAGGGGGGTGAATAGGTGATGGCTAATCTAATGGTCACTAAATGCGGAATTAAAAACTTATATGACGTAAACTAAACTATTGCACTAAACACCACGTATAACACAAGAGTGTAACCGAATTTCCCGAGAAGGGCTCTGGACTAACTCCTCTAGATTCTCCTAGATAAGGGTCGAGGTGCCGCGTTGGCTCTCTTGGTTAAATACAAGTGTTAGCAAACAAACCCAAGCATATACAATATGAACACACAATATATCAAGCATATAAGTGTAATGACAATAATAGCATGCAAGATATAAACAAGAGACAAAGAGAGAGAGAGAGTGAGCAATCGCAAATACAAGGGATTTGTTTCGAGGTTCGAGCACACTTGCTCTACATCCCCGCCTTCGACACACGAAGGATTTCCACTATGCTTGATCCCAATGGATCACTCCTCGATGCCGCAACACCTACAATCCCTCGGACTCCCTAGTCCCGTACACACTGCGAGCCCACTAGCTCGCCGAGGCCGCACCTCAAACAACAAGTTCGCACCCGAACTTAAAACACGACGAACACACTTGTCCGTCTCCTCAAAGAACAAAGAAAGAGGTCTTTGGTGATCACAACACTTTGATCACCTAAAAACAATCTCACTACAATACTCTTATAGGGTGAATATGTCTATGAATTGCTCAAGTGTTTGTGAGAAAAACAAGGATGAGAATGGTAGAGGAAAACTCAAGAAAATCTCTTTTAATCACTCTTGATAAAACTCTCCTTTTGATTGGAAATATTTGCTCTCAAATATGTGGAGAAAACCTCTTGAAAGGATAGGAAAAACTGGCCCAAAAACTCTCCCAAAATCTTAAAGAAAACAGCCCCCTAAAAGCCCCAATTTATAGGGCTCCAAAAACTAGCCGTTGGAGGCCTGACAGAACTGTCGGTCGACCGCCCGGTCGACCGGTCAACGGTCATATTTCAGACCGTTGAGCCATCGGTCGACCAGTCGGTCGACCGAGGCCAGGATACAGAGAGCAAGTCTCTCTGTCCGGTCGACCGCCCGGTCGACCGGGGCCTTTCCAGAGAGCAGAGCTCTCTGGACGGTCGACCGGGTCGGTCGACCGGCCCTCCTGCCAGAACTGGCGTACACTTCTGTGCACGTCGGTCGACCGGCTCGGTCGACCGGCTGAAGCCAGGACAGAACTGTAAAGGGATTTAAAACTTGGTCTTTTTGATTGAAATAAAATCCCATAAAATATAGAAAAATCTACAAAAATAGTTTTACCAATATACTTTGATAAACAAACATGCTTGCACAAAATCAAGGCATGTTACAAATAATTTGGACTATTTTTGTAACTTAGAAATATTGGTTCAAATGAAAAACAGTATTATCTAAAGCTTGATTTTTCCAAAACTTGTTTTCCAAACTTCACTAGAAATAAAAACAAGATATTTAAACTCTTTTTAAAGCATAGTGTGTATAGATATAATCCACTGCACAAACATGGTGAAATATCTATGTTTTTAACATTATGCACTAAACATGGTTTTGGATAAAACATGTAAACTTGAAAACCAAAAACCAAACGGTATTTTTCCAAAGTAAAAATTCTTTTCTAAAACAACTAAATCAAGAGTGTGTGTGTGTGTATATGATATACTTGAGCAATCCACCAACTATTCTATCCTTTACATTTTATCTAAAAATAAAATCTTATAAAAACAAACCTAGACACAAGTCTTGATCTTCTTGAAGTCTTCACTTGAAGTCTTCTCATCTTCTTGACTTGGTCCAAACACGATCCAAAAGCTCTTTGGATCACACCGTGCTAGCTCCAAAACTTGACTTTAAATCCTTTGTTGAAGCTATGCACCTACTAAGATCTTGATCATAAATTTGTCACTAATTAAACACAAGATCATTAGTACTATAACTACATGAGTTGATCATCATCAAAACTAGAGTGATGGGCCTTTGGGCCAAGAATCTCTCCCTTTTTGATGATGAAAAAACTCATGAAGTTATATATGCATGGATTAAAGTAAAGCTTCAAGGAAGCTCCCCCTTAACTCATGCATAACAAATAAACAAATAAATATGCAATGAAATGCTCATAAATGTGTATGCAAATATATGTAGATAAACATGCTAATCAAGCATAAAACAAATCAAATTCTTTTTCTCCTATTTGCAAAACAAAACATATATGCATAAACAATCCTTTTTCACAAAACATGCATATAAATCTAAAATCTTTCTCCCCTTTTTGTCAATCATCAACAAAGGGGTAAAAACACAGTCAACAAATTTTTCTCCCCCTTTTTGTCATAAACAAAGAGATCAATAAGGGGTGCAAACAAATAAGTCAATAAAAGTTTATATGCGATATACATTCATGAAGAGGAAGACGGTAAAGTAACTTCCCTACACATATACATTACATGAAAGAGGGATGACAAGCCCTAATTCACATAATGCATAATATGTAATGCATAAGAGGAGATGTGAAGCTCCCCCTACACACGTGTATCACATAACGAAGAGTTGTTAAGCTCCTCAATACAAGATACACTCATCATGAATCTATATGTAGAAAAGATGTTAAGCTCTCCTTGCATATAGGCAATACAAATCAAAAAATTTTAAATTTCAAACTTTTGAATTTTTCTTGAACAAATTTTAAGATATCAAATTTTAAGATACCAAATGTAAATAAACAAATTGTAAATAAACATTACAAATTTTCAAATAGGTAAAACATATTGATATCAATGTAAATTTATAACAAATTTGAAGCATTTTGATACCAATTGAAAAACATGTATAAGCTTATTAAAGGTCAATTGAGATTTCAATTGAAAATAAAGTTTTTAAAAACAAGCTTAGCATAAACATACTATGTGCTTTAAAGATGTATACCAAATGTAAAGCAAGCACACGAAAATCATATATATGTATGAGAATTGATAATACCAATTGAAAATTAGAGCATACATATATAGAAAACAAAATATGAGTATATACAAAAATATCAATTGAGATACCAATTGAAAAGATCCAATGATACCAATTGAAAATAACAATGTAAATCAAGTATATAACTCATAACCTACCACCCTTTATATGCTAAAGGTAAAAGATTTTCAAGAAGCTTACAAGGCATACGCGCCCATCCATCCGCCCATCAAGGTTGGAAGGGGTTTTTGAAAATAATTTTGAAAATAGTTAAGCATTGAAAATCTCTTCCAAATGAAGAAAAATTAACTAGTTAAAAGTAATTTTTGAAAAACTAGTTAAAGATCCTTCAAAAACATGAAATCAATTTATATGTTTTTCATGAATCATACTAAATACATAAAAATTCAAGCACTCATAGTCCATAAAGCTCAAAATAATCATGAAACAAAGTCATGAATAAACAAATAAAGTGTGAGTGTTCAATCATTATGTAAATTTGCATATTCATGAAAATAATCAATGAAGCTCGAAAACAAAACAGGAACATCATTTTTTTTTTAAAACAACTTCAAGGTATATGTATGTTTTTATCCAAATTTAACAATATACATACATATCCCAAATATAAAAGAGTCTATTAAAAATATTTGCATGAAGGCAAGAGACTCACGGGTATACATGTATATTTATTAGTTTTGAATTTAAAAATACATATACATGAAGTAAAACATGAAAATAGGCAAAACAAGTATAAATGAAAGAATCATCAAAACTAGCCTATATATGTGCATATAGTGGGTACAAATGAGCATGAAGTGCAAACATATATGAATCAATTTGTTGCTCACTATGTGTACATATATAAATACAAGTTTTGATAAAAACTACATTTAAACTAGTAATTACCACAAGAAGCACAAAAACAATTAAAACATGAACATGCTATATGATATCACAATGAATAAGCATGTAAATAAACTAGGAGTTTTAGAAATAGTTACCAACTAAGAAACTATGTTCCAAATCTCCAAACATGGTGGTTGTCCCACCAAAACCTCCTTGATAGCGGTGCATTAAAAGTATGTCCTTCAAGTCCATGCAACCACCACCAAGGCACCAAATCTCTCACGTCTTGTGAGAGCCTTCACCTACATCAAATACACAAGGTGGGGACTTTGGTACCCATTTTTTCTTGGGTCCTTGGGGGTTAGCTTTGTAAGGAACCCAAACATATTTATTAGCAAAATTTAAAACATGCAACTTATCAAAACAAAATTTTGCTAGATGGTCTTTGCGGTCACAATGTGTACATTTGTACACCTTAGGATGCTTATGTGTGTGAGTGTGATCATGACGTGTAACATAAGCATATGCATGATGATGTGCATGAGTATGTGGAGTTTGTTTCTTTGAAAACATAGACTCTAACCTAGAATGATTAAATGCACATTTGCTCAAAGTTGAGCTCAAACAATCCATTTTATTTTAAAATAAATCTAATGGTCACTAAATGCGGAATTAAAAACTTATATGACCTAAACTAAACTATTGCACTAAACACCACGTATAACACAAGAGTGTAGCCGAATTCCCCGTGAAGGGCTCTGGACTAACTCCTCTAGATTCCCCTAGATAAGGGTTGAGGTGCCGCGTTGGCTCTCTTGGTTAAATACAATTGTTAGCAAACAAACCCAAGCATATACAATATGAGCACACAATATATCAAGCATATAAGTGTAATGACAATAATAGCATGCAAGATATAAACAAGAGACAAAAAGAGAGAGAGTGAGCAATCGCAAACAAAGGGATTTGTTTCGAGGTTCGAGCACACTTGCACTACATCCCCGCCTTCGACACGAAGGATTTCCACTATGCTTGATCCCAATGGATCACTCCTCGGTGCCTCAACACCTACAATCACTCGGACTCCCTAGTCCCGTACACACTGCGAGCCCACTAGCTCGCCGAGGCCGCACCTCAAACAACAAGTTCGCACCCGAACTTAAAACACGACGAACACACTTGTCCCCTCCTCAAAGAACAAAGAAAGAGGTCTTTGGTGATCACAACACTTTGATCACCTAAAAACAATCTCACTACAACACTCTTATAGGGTGAATATGTCTATGAATTGCTCAAGTGTTTGTGAGAAAAACAAGGATGAGAATGGTGGAGGAAAACTCAAGAAAATCTTTTTTAATTACTCTTGATAAAACTCTCCTTTTGATTAGAAATATTTGCTCTCAAATATGTGGAGAAAACCTCTTGAAAGGATAGGAAAAATTGACCCAAAACTCTCCCAAAATCTTGAAGAAAACAGCCCCCAAAAGCCCCAATTTATAGGGCTCCAAAAACTAGCCGTTGGAGGCCTGACAGAACTGTCGGTCGACCGCCCGGTCGACCGGTCAATGGTCATATTTCAGACCGTTGAGCCATCGGTCGACCGAGGCCAGGATACAGAGAGCAAGTCTCTCTGTCCGGTCGACCGGGGCCTTTCCAGAGAGCAGAGCTCTCTGGACGGTCGACCGGCCCTCCTGCCAGAACTGGCGTGCACGTCTGTGCACTTCGGTCGACTGGCTCGATCGACCGGCTGAAGCCAGGACAGAACTGTAAAGGGATTTAAAACTTGGTCTTTTTGATTGAAATAAAATCCCATAAAATATAGAAAAATCTACAAAAATACTTTTACCAATATACTTTGATAAACAAACATGCTTGCACAAAATCAAGGCATGTTATAAATAATTTGGACTATTTTTGTAACTTAGAAATATTGGTTCAAATGAAAAACAGTATTATCTAAAACTTGATTTTTTCAAAACTTGTTTTCCAAACTTCACTAGAAACAAAAATAAGATATTTAAACTCTTTTTAAAGCATAGTGTGTATGGATATAATCCACTACACAAACATGGTGAAATATCTATGTTTTTGACATTATGCACTAAACATGGTTTTGAATAAAACATGTGAACTTGAAAACCAAAACCAAACGGTATTTTTTCAAAGTAAAAATTCTTTTCTAAAACAACTAAATCAAGAGTGTGTGTGTGTATATGATATACTTGAGCAATCCACCAACTATTCTATCCTTTACATTTTATCTAAAAATAAAATCTTGTAAAAACAAACCTAGACACAAGTCTTGATCTTCTTGAAGTCTTCACTTGAAGTCTTCTCATCTTCTTGACTTTGTCCAAACACGATCCAAAATCTCTTTGGATCACACCGTACTAGCTCCAAAACTTGACTTTAAATCCTTTGTTAAAGCTATGAACCTACTAAGATCTTGATCATAAATCTGTCACTAATTAAATACAAGATCATTAGTACTATAACTACATGAGTTGATCATCATCAAAACTAGAGTGATGGGCCTTTGGGCCAACAAAAAAGTCTTTAATAAAGGGGCAGTAAAACCCAGCGTGGCCTAATCGCACCTCCTGAACAGTTTTTGGAGGTGACAATTTAGAGATTAAGTCTACCTTAACTTTATCAACCTCTACACCTCTTTCAGAAACAACGTGACCTAAGACAATCCCAAATTTCACCATGAAATGATATCTCTCCTAATTAAGAACTAGGTTCTTCTCCTTGCATCTTCTCAACACCAGTGATAGATGATACAGACCCGCATCAAAATCAGACCCAAAGACAGAGAAGTCTCCATGAATACTCTAAAAATTATTCGACCATCTGTGAAAAGATGCTCAACATGCACAACTAAAGAAGTAGCAGGTACATTGCATTGCCCAAAAAGTATTTGACGGTAACCAAATGTACCAAACAGACAGGTAAATGTCATTTTCTCTTGGTCTTCATGAGCAATAGGAATCTGGTTATATCCAGAATAATCATGAGGAAGGAGTAGTAAGCGTGTCCGGCAAGGCGTTCTAACATGTGGTCAATGAATGAAAGAGAAAAATGATTTTTTCTAGTTATGAAATTGAGTTTCCTATAATCTATGCACACTCGCCAACCAGTTTGAACTCGAGTTGTAACTAACTCATTGTTCTCTTTATCAACAATTGTGACTCCGAACTTTTTGGGCACGACTTGCACAAGACTGACCTGCTGACTATCAGAAATAGGGTAAATGATACCCGTATCTAACAATTTCATTATCTTCGCTCTCACTACCTCTTTCAGAACAAGGTTCAAATGCCTCTGTGGTTCTCTTGAGATTTTGGCATTCTCTTCGAGATGAATTTGGTGCATTACCACAGAAGGACTAATTCTCTTGATGTATTCTATGATCCAGCTTATAGCTTCCTTATATTCACTAAGAACATCTAGTAACTTTCCTTCTTGGTCCTTATCTAAATGAGAAGAAATAATCACATGCAAGGTTTCAGAATCACCTAGAAAGGCATACTTTAATGTGCCAGGTAAAGGCTTGAGTCTAACTTTGGAGGCTCAATGATTGATGGAACAGGAACAAATGTTGACATATGCAAGGGTTCTATCTTGGATCTTCATGGATTGGTATACATGATAGGAACAGAATCTAACAATGCATTGACCTCTTCTATTGACCTATGAATGTTAAAATTTTGTCCAAAGTAGGCCAAACATTTTTCTAAGGGATCATCATAACAAAACTCCTCAAATGTATGGCTGACTGAAATTCAATCATGTTAACCTCCTCATGATCATCCATTACAGGTGGTTGGGAACTAGTATGAAAAATGTTCAGCTCGACTGTCATATTCCCAAACGACAAGGTCAAACTCTATTCCTACATCTGATGACAATATTAGTTGTAGGAAGGAATAGTCTACTTGAAATCACAGGGGAGTGACTGTTGGGGATTATCACCGGCTCAATGTCTAAGAAAACAAAGTCTGCATGAAAATAAAATTTGTCGACCTTCAAATGACGTCTTCAATAATTTTCTTGGGGATTTTAACAGAGCTATCTGCTAAAAGCAAGGTAAGATCAGTGGGTAGTAACTCCCTCAGACCTAGTTGTTTGTACAGAGAATAGGGTAAAAGATTTACACTCGCTTCTAGGTCTAACCGACACTGATCCATAACCTGGTTTCCTATCCTAACTGAAAATGCTGCTTCACGAGGAACAGAAGTATTGATTTGGACATTCTTGAAAACTTTTAAAATTCTCTCAAAGTGATTTTTCTTCCTATTGGCCTGAAGACGTTGAGGAAATGGGGTTTTGGGCACAAAGGATTTCTCTTGTGTATCAACAACAACTTTATCTTCTTTCTTTGTCGACTCTTTTGGATCTCTTTCCCTTTTTTCTTGTTAGGAATTTCAATATTGGGGTGATTGCTGGATGGAACTTCAACTTGGTTATCCACCCTCTTAATAGACCTTAAAATGTGAATAGCCTAGACTTCTCTGTTTGTTGAACCAGAGCCAATTTTGAATTGGCCTGTTGGAACATTTGGAGGAACAGGTTGTCCTCTCGAGTTTGGCACAGTTTGACTTGGGAATTATCCTCTCTCTCCCTCCTATAGATGCAGCTATCTGGTTTAACTGAACATTAATCTTAGTTATCGCTTGAGACGTATTGTGATTTCTTTGGGCTCAGTTTTGACTAGTCAGAGCTTGGCTCTGTATAAACTGTTGAAACATGTCCTCTAAAGAAGGTTTTTTTTATTGGGAGGGACATAGGGAAGGCCAGAAGGTGTTACAGCGAATTAGTTCTCCTTATGGAATTGATTGTTAGGAGGTGGTCCTTAAAAAGGTGGTGGTCCACCATATCTATGTCCTTAAGATGACTTCCAAGAAAGGTTTAAATGGTTCCGCCATCCTGGATTGTATATTTCACTGTATGGGTTGTTGTTAGGATTAGACTTGCGAAATGTATTAAGTACATTTACTTGCTCGGCTTTGATAATTGGCAACCCAGGGCACTGTTTTAACAAATGGTCATGATTGTCACAGAGGATACAAACGGGAGACACCACAGGCTTAGATGGTTCAGGAGCCGAAGATTGTGCAAGTCTTCCCACTGCTGATGCCATTTTGGCATTATTCTCAAAGTTGGAGTTGACTCTATGCATACCACCCTTGTTGGTGGTAGTTGTGGTGGTGGTGGGTTGTTTAACATTAACACTAACATGTTCCCATTCTAACGTGTTTTCTGCTACCTCTTTGAAGAATATCCATGCATCTTTGGTGGTTTTACTAGTGATGCTCCATTGCAGAGGGACTCAATCATAATCTTAGTTGGGTAGTTTAAGCCATCGTACAACATTTGTATCAAGTGGATTTTTTCAAATCCATGGTGCGGACACTCAAGTAAATGGTCCTTAAATCTCTCAAAGTATGCGAAAAATGTCTCCCCTTATAATTAATTGATGAAAGGTGTTAAGGGCTTGACGTGCAGAGCAATTTTCTGCTTTGAGTAGATTTTTTAATAAAAGACTTCAGCTAGATCTACCCAATTGATGATTGTTTCAGGCTGCAGAGAAAGTAATCAAGCCTTGGCTTTTTTCCTTTAGGGAGAATGGGAACAATCTAAGTTTTAGGGATTCCTCTGTCATTTGGTTATACTTCATAGTTTCATAAATGTCCTTAAACTCCCTAACATGTTGATATGGGTTTTCGTTGGTCAACCCTCGAAAAATTAGCAGCATCTGTATCATGTCTCGAAATTTATCGTGAGGGATGGCAAAGTGATATAAAAAGGTTGAGTGGACCTTGTAGGATACTGTAATCCTTCAAAGTCATCTGAAGGGGTTGATTTTCAACATCCATTGTGTCAAGAGGGTCGAAAATAATAATAGATTCTAAATGACCGTTAATATGAACCCACTGTCACATGAACCAGGGTATTACCCTGAAGAAAGATTTTGATAGAACCTTAAGTTATAGAAAAGATTGCATACAATTGAATCAATCAAGCAATTCCAAATAAGTTATTTTTTATCTTGAGCTTAAATTGAAGGTGATCAATTTTTAATCACTAATCTTAAGAGAATAAATTCTCCCTAGTTAGACAGCTCCTAAATGGGTTAGACAAATTATGGGCTGACTGATTAAATCTGTCAAATAAGCGATTCAGTTCTTCCTCCAGGCCAGGCACCGTCGGGCTAAGTCACCCTTTCTAAGACAAGAAAGTTCCTCTTTGAAAGCTTGAACGTAATCACCAAAGTGTTCCCACAATGGATCCACTTAATGAGCTCGAAATTCTAATGATCAAATTTTAATTGATTTTAAATTAGATCAAGCTTAGGAGAAACCTAGATGAGATTGTGATTTTAAGCCAAGGAATGGGTAATGAAATCCCAACCTTATATGAGGGGGGACAGCTCTTAAGATCTTTTTATGCACAAATGCAATAATGCAGCACAAGTTTAATCAGAAGCACTTTCAAAACCCCACTGACAGGAGATCGTGGGTAGAGTTAGAAAGATACCAACCTTCCCAACGACTCTAAAGCAAGCAATTTTTTAATTTTTATTTTAGTAGCTCAATTAGCAAGCAAGCTCCCTTCCTGTTTGTGCAAATCTTCATTTGATCCGTGAAATATCCCTGCAAAAACAAGTTTAAAAATTAAATCTCAGGGATGGTGAAATAAAGAAAAAGAATACTTTTTTGAATTTTTTGATTTTTTAAAATAAAAACTAGAAAATATTAAATGTCGATTTTTAAAAATAAATTTTTTTACAAGTCCCTGGCAACGGCGCTAAAAATTATTCGTAGTTCGAAGTCATAAAGATTCCTGTCGTTGATTGAGCGCAAATTATAAAAACCTAATCTTACATAAATTTCTTAGAAGAATACATAGTGGTAATAAGAGGGTCGAATCCACAGAGACTTGTTAAAAGCATGGTTTTTAAAAATCTAAAATCTAAATTTAATCTAATTGGGAAATTGGTGAATGAATAGTTGGAATTTTTTAGTTTAAAGATTAAACTTCGGTATGTCAAGAATTAAAAAAAGAAAATTACTATTCGATGCAAAGACTAAATAAGTAAAGGAAATTGAGAGAAAAAGTGAGAGGGAGGAAAGGGACAATTGAAACCCAGGAATAAATAAGGCTTTTGGTTCACTACTGCTTATGTCTCCTTGAAATCTCCCTCCAAGTGATGCTGAAAACAAGAGAAGTTAGTAGCACTATAAATTACAAAGAGAAGAGTACATGTATGAGATCATTAGTAAAAGCACATAATAAGAAATGAATAAAAAGAATAAAATTGCATTATAGAGAAAGAATAGAAAGAGCCTTAGACTGAAATGTACATGATCTTGATGATAGAACAATGAATTTCATTGATAAATCATTATTACAAATCTCTCAGTTCTCTCTAAACTCGTATTACAACTTAACACATACTACTCTCTTTAACGCAGCCTTTTCATCTCTCTGGTGTACATTCTACATCTGAAATGCCAGTATTTATAGGAAAAAAGATGAGGGGGAGAGCGTACGAAGATAGGGCAGCAAACACTCTCCCAAACAGATTTTATTTGGCCGCGAAAACACGATTTTGGCCGCGTTTTCGTGCCTAGGATCTGGCTGCAGGGCGAGATCTAGGAGAGCTCTGGTCCATTGATCCCCGATCTGTTCCTATCTACAATTGATTATTCGATTGGAGTTCTGATTTTGACATTATCTTCGTTGATTGTTCAGACAACCAACTTGATCTTCAAAATTTGTTTCAACTGAACTAGATCAGGGATTATCCTCTTGATTAGTTCTGATCTTTAGTTGTGATTTAAATCCCCTAAGAATTTGGCTAATTAGTTTGGATTTGTGATTATCTTCTCCCATCATATCCTGCCTAAATTAGATGTTAAGGTAAGTTAATTGCAGGATTTATTACAGAATATATGTAGGAATGTAATAACAAATATGCAATATGTGTGTCCAATCAGTAAGTCTAGCAAATCATGGGATCACAAACTCAAGTTTCATGCAACAGATCTCACCCAACTACCTGGCTGCCAAAGCGGTTACAACCACTAGGTGCGTTGGGCTATAAGTGCGGATTTAGACTTCAACTCTCACTAGCCAGCACGACCCTGACAATCACGCGCCATTTAAACCATTTTCAGCTGGGGCATAACACAGTTACGATTATGGCAGATCCAGAGGCGGAAATCTCGAGGGCCACAACTCAACTCGCTATCCCTCAGAGCCAATCTCTTCCTCCTTTATAGTGGAATTGAATCGTAACAAAGTGCTAAGAACTCCTTATAATCCCTTTGATTTAGGGCCTGTTTGGATTTAAGGAAGTGGTGTGAAGTGAGAAAGTAGGAAGTAAGATTTATTTCCTTTAAGAAAAAGAAATTTGAGTAGTAAGTTTTCTGGTGTTTGGATGGTAGTTGAAAAGTGTAATTGAAAAAATGTATTCCTATTTTCATTGTTTGGATGGAGTGGAAAAGTGAATTTGGAAAAGTGTCTTTTCTTTTCTGTTGTTTGGATGTGTTGAGATATGTGAAGTGTATGAGAAATTGGGTTTTCCATTTTTTTTATAGTGATTAGAAAGAGATTGAGAAAAATTGAATTATTTATTTTTTCTATTAAAAATTAGGCAATTTTAATTTATTACTTCATCCATGCACCGGTCCATAGACCCCCTGTATTAACCAACGTTCACGTTTTGTTGTATGCAGTAGTTTAGTTATTTCATCACATAATGTTTAAACAATTCAATGTTCTTGAAGACCTTCTAGAATGAATTTCAAACAATATTACTAGAATAGATACCACAATCAGTAGTACAAATTATTAAATCAAATCTTCCAAATTGCGATATCCAGAATAAGCAAATTAATACTCACAATTAATATTGCATAATCTCTTGTTATAACATGTAACATTATCATTACTCACTGAATTAATAATACACCATTCTCGAATGTTTATTACAACGGTTCTTCTAAAATTTGAAAGCAAACCCAAAATACAAAAGTGATGGCGTTGGAAGCTGTGGATGCGGAGTAGGATTTCGATGACCGCCTTCTTTCTGGCCCTACTCTTGATGGATCTCTGCAGGAGCAAACGACAGAATGAGAATGACATCATATTGTGCATCAAAGCTCCGAGCTGTTTCATTAAAACTGATCCCCCATGTCTGTTCCTTTTACCTCTCTAACATCTTGATTGTAATCAAAACTCCAAACAATAAAACTGTTAAGTAACACAGCCAGTGATATATAAGCAACATTAGTAAATCCACGCAATGTTACAAATTGTAGTCAAACTATAACAGTGCACAAACACAAATAAACATTAATGCACACAATTTACCAGCACCACAAACACAAGTACTAAATTCTTAGGGCTCAGATCACACTGAAAAAAGAATCATAGTACCAGGCATGAAGATGGATTTCCAAGAAGGAGAAGGTAATTGAGCGAGATGGCGCTCAGTTTGAATGATGTTCAACCAACAGGAGAGAAAGGGGTTTCAATCAAGAATGATTGACATCCAACTAACCAACACATGAAGGGGTTCCAATCAAACCTGAGACTCCATCCACCGTCGTCAATACATCCCCAACTGTATCCAAACCTCACAATACTAGATAACTTTTTTAACAGTGCTTCATCACAACCCATTCTGAAATTTATGGGGCCCAGAGATAATGTGTAGCAAGCAGAGAGCAGCAGCAAAAGGAGAGCAGCAGCAGGTGGAGAGAAAGGCAAAGAGCTCTCCCATATGAGGCAACGGATAATGGCCTGGATTATCACCAACACATGCAAAGAAATAGTCGTTGATAACATGAAATAGCAATACAAACAACAAGCATATGAACATGAAATAACTTTTTTTAGCCGTGCTTCAACACAACACAGCCCAATCTGAAATTTATGGGGCCCAGAGAGAATGTGCAGCAAGCAGAGAGCAGCAGCAAAAGGAGAACAGCAGCAAGTGGAGAGAAAGGCAAAGAGCTCTTCCATAAGAGGCAACGGATAATGGCCTGGATTATCACCAACACATGCAAAGAAATAATCGTTGATAACATGAAATAGCAATACAAACAACAGGCATATGAACATGAAATAACTTTTTTCAGCCGTGCTTTAATACAACACAGCCCAATCTGAAATTTATGGGGCCCAGAGAGAATATGCAAGCAGAGAGCAGCAGCAGTGGAGAGTAGCAGCAAGTGGAGAGAAAGGCAAAGAGCTCTCCCATATGAGGCAACGGATAATGGCCTGGATTATCACCAATACATGCAAAGAAACAGTCGTTGATAACATGAATAGAAACATAAAAAATAGGCATATGAACATGAAATAACTTTTTTCAACCGTGCTTCAACACAGCCTAGTCTCAAAATTATTGGGCCCAAAGATAATGTGCAGCAAGAAGAGAGCAGCAGCAAACGGAGAGCAGCATCAAGTGGAGAGAAAGGGAAAGGGCAAGGACATATGAGGCAACGGATAATGGCCTAGATTATCACCAACACAGGCAAAGAAACAGTCGTTGATAACATGAAATAGCAATACAAACAATAGCCATATGAACATGTAGTAGTGTGTAGACTTTCATGTAATGCGGCGTAAGACTGTATGTGACGATCAAGTGCTAAAAAAGAAAAGTGGCAAACTTATCCTTAATGAAGAGCAAGCTTTGCAACTTCTTCGACACCCGTCTCCATTTGAAACTTTAATCCTGTGTAAAGAGACAAGCATAAAGCTATCAAAGTTTGATGAACATTATAGGATAGAAAACATGAATTGCTAAGTAACAGACCAAGTAAGAGTCTTGCCTGAATTGTTGAATTGCTCCATAAACCACATGTAATGTCATCCTGCAATCATATGCACAATGCATACATGCACAAAACAGAACATTGCCAAATAAATTGACTTCCAAATAAAAAAAACATTTCAAGCTATCCATTAGAGATACGACCCTATGGCTCATAACACACTGATTGTCTCATTTTCATTGACAGCCAACCTACAATTGATGAAGGGGTTTTCATCAATTTTGATGGACGTCCAGCCAACATGGGTAGGGTTTCAATCAAGCTTGAGTTTCAGCCCAACACTAAGCAAAACCGAAATCTTAAATAGAGGATGAATGCGATCACAAAAGCGTTAAAGATGATGAAAGTGATGATGAAAAATGTGAACAGCATGAGAAAATGAGTGTGCGTGTCATTGCGCATTTGTAACAATCTGCATGCAATGACATGCGAAAAAAAAGAAACAAAGCAATCTAAAAAGATATAACCAACATTGAGATCTTCAATTTACACAAATCAAAACAGTGTTACTTCTCTTTAGTAAGGCTCAGATTGTAGGATGATGTTTTAATATTGGATGAAAGTTTACGTCATTCAATACCGAATGAAAAATAAGGGGTTGCGTACATGCCACCTCCATGCTCAACTCCTAGAGTCGAACGGCTGCGATCTAGTACGCATCCAAACCTTACTTGCATAGTCGGCTTTCCAACATCCTACGAATCATCATTGCCCACGCAAAACCCCTACAAGAGAAGAACAACATCAGAAAAAAATTTAATATGGTTAATAATAATGGATTATGAAACTGTTCGGGCAATCAAAGCAATGTTTAAAGCAAGATGCTGCAAATTAAAATTACAGTAGTAGGAAAATATAATAGTAGTTCATAGGGCCTATGCCCAAAAGCATGTCGCAGGCAAAATGTATGTTGAAACGAGAGCCTGAATAAAACAGTACAATAAGTCACAAAGCGGAGAGGTGGCCAGAAACGATGGGAAGCCAATGGCCCCTGGGTCTTCTCAATCAAGTTGTGTTGTTTCATGAGGCAGTAGAGCCAATGGCACTGGACCTCCTGAGAAACCCACCCCCAATCTTGGGGTTCTCGATAATATAATCATAATCAGCAGACACCACATCATCGGTGAAGATGAAATAGTCGTATGTTGTACCGACCATAGATCGAAGGCAAGCATAGCACTCTGCTGCTACCCTTTTTTCCTCCTCCTTCTTCTCATGCACGGCATTCCCAATCTTTTATAAACCATCAGCTAACCTTCCTAATACCTCCAGCTGAGGATTGCTCCTCTTCCCTTTACCGTGCTCCTCTTCCCTTTACCGCGAGAGCTTTGCGACACCGACATACTCACAGGTTTGGTAGGAGTACCGGCCTGCCTCAGGATGTTCTCCCACAATGCTGGGGTCCTGGGTGTCGCCGAGTGGTTGGTTGACGTCTTGGAAAAAGGTCTCAGCAGCTGCTTCACCGCAAAAAATGAGAACCATTTCGTCGTAGTACTCAATAGGCTTGTTAAGGTACGACTCGTCAAGCTTATTTGCCTACAAACCAAGCAATGTTATTTATTAATTAATCTTACACAACAATCAAACTCTGAGAAGAATATAGGATTGAAGGAACAAATTCGTTACCGCAATGTATGCATTATAAACTGCTTCGTTAGGCATTTCAATAGTGCGTGTCTCTGGAACAAATATGACACAATCACTAAGCCTTTTCAGCCTACAAATCCGGTTCCACCTATTCCTCCAAGTTCGTAGATGGTTAATGACATGGGTGACCCTAAATTGGGTACCAAATCTCTCATTCACAATATCGGCAGCTAAAGTATGGAGGTTCCCTTTCACTCCTTCGCGGGTTTGTTCCCCTAAAAATGCCATCATATATTTGCTTGCGCCATCACTCCACCTGATGTTCGTCCCCGCTTTCCTCTTCTTTCTACCATCTGCGGTACCTACACTCATGTCATCGCAAAACCCTTCTCCCGACATCGTCTACAAAACAAGCGGCAAATCAAATAGATGAGACGAAATTGATGTAGTTCAAATATGAGAAAAATTATACATTTGAGGGCCATAAACTGCAAGACGTCGTAATATAAATTTAAATTAGAGATTCAGACATATAAATTCAAGCCAAACAAATAAAACTACGATAACTAGCATTTATTTTACACTTGATGTATCTCAGTTTACATCAATTTGGAACCTGAAAATCTTCCCATATCTTTTAAGCAATTTGTTCTCTAAGTTGTACCCAATCATTATTTTCCTCTCTTATTTCTCTCTGTGTCCGTCCCTCTTGGGAGACATTTTGCGCAAGCCAATCGTCCTCACTTGGGACAAACTCATCGTAACCATGAGATATGATAAAATTATGGAGTATGCAACATGCCATCACAATGTCAACTTGAGTGCGGTAAGGGAAGAAGGGTCGTTACGCTAATATCTTAAATCTGCCTTTCAATGACCCGAATGCCCGCTCTACAGTCGTCCGAAGGGAGGAGTGTTGGTAGTTGTACAGTTCCTTGTAAATTCTCGGAGCTCTCCCACTAAATTCGCTCAAATGGTATCGAACTGCGCGGTATGGGGCTAAGAAGCCAGGTCTTGTGTTATACCCAGCATCGCAAAGATAAAATTTACCTATGATCCACAACAAAAAAGGTTAACGATCGCATCAAGGTAAATTCACAGTTTATGCTAATAAAAATACTGGCAAGCAACCCGGTAGTACCTTTAGGGACTCTCAGACCATTGGGTCATTGCAGTGTGTCACGAAGTACGGTAAGATCGTGCGCTGATCCTTCCCATCCCGCAAGGATGTATGTGAATCTAAGGTCAAAGTCAACTACTGCCAACACGTTCTGTGTTGGATATGGCTTCCTTCTGTAGAATGGGGCCACCATCGCAGCGGGTACTGTTGCGTGGACATGAGTGCCATCAATTGCTCCCACACAATCCTACCCATAACATAATTAAGTGGTTAATCAATGTAACATACGTATATCTTACTGTTTAAGAGGATTATTAGGGGGAGAACATGTACCTTAAAATAACCACTAAACCTAGGGTCACCACTAATTTTTTCAAGCACGTCCACTCTTGGCCCGCAAATGTAATCCCCTCTAATTTCTCCGATTGCATGTAGAACAAGCTGAAATTAGCGGCTTATGGTCTCACCGGAACGTATGAAGTTGATGCCTAATACTCTGTTACGGACGTTGTGGCCTACAGTGTGTAGGAACAAGGCTAATTGCTCTTTGACAGTTATATATTGTGTGTCATGCAAGAGATCCCTACTCCCTTAACAAGGATGAGAGGTTGAAGAACACTTCTTTATCCATCCTGAACATATTGCGACAGTTGGTATCACTTGACTCTAAAACTCGATGAAGGTGCATTCCCCTCTCAGTATCCCTAATGTCTCTAGATATGTGTTGCGAGAAATCCAAGTGTCCGATCATCCACATGAGGACAGTATAAGCACATGAGCAAATAATGAGAAGTCCGATTTCCTCATCGTCACCGTCAAGACCGAAATCTAAGAATTTATCCATGACTACAATAAGGTATAGGTAAATTGGCTTCGTAAATAAAATTCTTAATTTTTCAGTGACAGTTATTCAAAACGAACCAAACGTTGGCAGTGGTAAGAACACATGGCATAATAACATGCATATAAACAAGTGATAAATTAAAGACACGTAAATTAAACAGTAAAGACCTATAAAATAGCAAATTCAACCTTTCACTAGCAGCGTTGCAATGATACCAGAAAAGAAGCTATGGAGGGTTGAAGAAAGTAGAATGAATACTATTAGCAGCCTGGGAAGGTCGTCCAGTTCCTCAGCTATCACAGAAATCAACACCCATGAAATCCGGGCATCACAGGCATCTAACCAAATCAAACTAGTGGGGGTGAATAATTGGAAGGGGAACTTACAAAATCTGCGAAGTTATCAGCCGTAAATTCCTGATCTGAAAGAGCCACCTTTGCTTTCTTTCTCAGTCGTTCACAGCGAACACACAAAGGCAAAGAAGAAGGGAGAAGGTCTATGGCCTATTTATGAAGACAAGAAAGGAGAACTGTAATTATTAAAAGAGATTCAACAACCACTGTTATCTCGTGAAGCGAAGGGGGTGGGCAACAGCCCATGCCAACGACTAGGAGAAAGCAGATCTGGGTCACCGCTGCTTGTGGGAGACCCGTGGCTACAGGGGCGGAGGGGACGTCACGAGATGAGGACAAGCAGCCTGTGTCCTTATGGGTGGCCGCGATGGCGACGGAGCGCTGAAAAGTTGGGTCAAAATTCGTCAATGTACGGGAAAAGGTTGCTGCGGGCTTGAAGAACAAGAAAAGAGTTGTCGAGATTCCAGATCTGAATCTCGAGACAGCAGCAGAGAAGAAAACAGTGAGCTTGGGAAGTGGTAGGGGACAAGTACTACTGTTGGTGAAGCTTAGGCTGCCGATGTGGACCGGACGAGAACAGTGGTGGCCTTGGAAGCTGTGGAGGAGGACAGGGAGGGATTCGATCTCCGGGGAATCTCGAGGCCGAGAGGGGGTAGGGGGGAGAGAGAGAGAGAGTGAAAGAGGTAGGAATAGACAGGGAGAGGGGGAATTGAGGGTGAAGGAGGACGAATATGGAGGGAATTGTCGGAAATTCGTCGGAATCGCGATGGAAGCCAACGGTCGGGAGAGAGATCCGAGAGGAATTCAGAGTGAATTGGGGGAGAATGGGAAGCTTCAGGGCCACTGCGCTCTAAGATTTACTTGGAAAACCCGGGCTTGCTTCACACACACAACCAAACAGCCGACAGCGGTTTTCAAGGAAGTGGGTTTTCCATTTCTGCCCACTTCCTTAAATCCAAACAGGCCCTTAGTGAAATCTCTCTCTTTGTACCGTAGTTTTTCCCTCTGCGGGTCTTCCACAAAAATTCCCTGGTGTTTACATTGCTTTACTTTCTCTCTTACAAATTGATTGTAGATAAATTCTCTCTAGAAATTTACCTCTACAGTAGTGAGAAAGGGGAGAGAAGAGAGAGAGAGTTCCAATTGATGAACTAGAACAATTTTAAGGGGGGAAACATTCTCTTTTCTATATGGTAGAATATTTTTATTCTAGTTCCAGTTCCAATTATGACTAACACTTAAAAAATTCTAGTTCCAGTACTTAAAAAATTCTAGTTCCAGTTCCAATTAAAAGTTCCAGTTTACTAACACTTTAAAATAATATCAGTTCTAGTTTCAATTAAAAGTTCCAATTGACTAACACCTTAAAATTGCTCTACAAAATGTTCCAATCCAGGAAAAAATACATCTAGATGACAATTGACTAACACCTTACAAAATGTTCCAATCCCCGAGAGAACTTTTGCACATACATAGCACATATGCAAAGGAGAGAAAATTAAGAACAAGTGTGGTACACAGATTGATTGGATATCAAAAAGAATACATTATATTTATCAGAATACCAACAATAAATTACCAAGATTCCCAAAAAACAGATAAAAAAGTAAAGTCCAGGCAGAGTACAGACACGTTAGCATGTTTCAAATATGTATTGGTCATCAACATCACACCCCATTAATCAGCAAGGAGTTGGGTCTCCAAAACTTCAAACTAGCACACTTGAACACACACCAGTACTTTCAATCGCAAAGGCAGAGGCACGGAGATTCCAGGTATTTCATTACAGCTCGGGCATTGTTGAGGCAGGCTCACAAACTGTTAAAGGTCACATTAGTCTGAGAGTTAGTACAAAGTATGGTTCATATGCTCACAATCTGGTGTTGATTTTAATCTCATGTACATCTAGTTATATCATTTTCACTGTTCAATAGAACCGAGATTGCAACTGTGTATTTACATGGGTATGCTTCCAACTGCCATATATTGCTTGCTGTTCGTAGCCCTTCAACACGGAATATGACAATGGGATTAATATACCAGCTTGTGTCATCCATACTTTCTTCAGGGGAGAAAATTGCAATACACACAAAAACATGAAGTTCATAAATCCCATAAAGAACGATCAGATCCTTGAACACGCTTGCAGTGCCTCCGGCATCCATTTAGTGTGATCTTGATGCGCTCAGCTCATTCTTGATGTGTTCTGATGGATTGAAAATTTTCGCCGGTGTAGAGATTTTAAGAAGAACGCATATAGAAGCTCATTCCAAATATCAGGGACTCCAGGCAAGCACCAGTGACTACAATCTTGCCTGTGAAGTGGGGCCGGGCCTGATGGACCGAGGTAATATAGAGATAGATGTCCGTCTTTCCTTCTGGCTGTCATCTGACTCACGTTTAGAACATCAATGTCTACTATTGGACCATGGAAATGTCTTGGGGAGTCATATTTATGAATGGATTCAAGAAGTGGGCCCATGCCTTCTGCGGCAACGGTGAAGATCCTAACTCAGGAAGCGTCTCCAAGTGACAACTCCCTCCAGTTTTCCAGTCCCCACCCCTGCAAAAGTATGACATAACAATGAAACAATTTTACCATGTGTCTGTTGGATAAATAGATATTAAGAAAGACACTTGAAGATTAAATTTTGCGAACCATGCCCACAGCTGGAACTCCTAAATTTAAACCTTAGTAACCTATCATGAAACTTCCGCTGATGGATCTACAGAAAAACATGAGTGAAGAAAGATAGAAGCATGCTTAGCTAATAAGTTCCATGGTTATCTCCTTGTATACAGGTATGGTCTAATTTAACCTGTTCTTTCAAACATAGGCCACACAGCGACACGAGGGCATATGTTTTTCTAAAACTGAACTCTTCATTTCTGGCCTTCAAATTTCTTGATTAGACTCCAGTGTTAGACAACAGTGTCACATTTTAACATATAATGGGCTAATAACGATGTCGGAACCACCTGAGGTGCACTGATATATTTATGGATACCGCTTTTCATCTGCAACCCATCTCACATTGCATGGAAGCCCTGCACACCAAGAGAATTTTAGAGTCTCCTGGGAGTGGCTATCAATTTTTTGTCTTGGTGAATTTGGGCAGAGCACCCAAAAAGTCAAAATTGATCCGCTAGGAAGGTTAAAAAAGAAAGTCTTGTCATCAGGCTTGCCACTACTTTTCAAAAAAAAAAAACAACTTTATAAGAATAAAAGGAAAAACTAACCCAAATGAGGGATGGCACACTCGTAAAGGGTAGGAGTGGGTTATAAGAAGTCTCAAGTTCAAGTCCCAGCCTTTGTTTTAAAAAAATAATAAAATAATAAAAAATAACTAAATACAAGCATTTGGTTGAGGATCAGATATTAAGTTGTTCCTCGTAATGCTCTTGTGATGCCAAAGAACACTTCTTATTGGTTCCCACATTTGGAAACCAATCCAAGCAATTTCCATGTTTGCTCTATATACTTCTGTGACACATAGGGATGATAATAGGTCAGGACCTAGGGGTGGGAGTTGATCAAGTACTTAACAAATAGTTCGCTAATTATTCATCTAAGTATTCGATCAAATTAGATTAAGGTGATCGTTTAAGATTAAACAAATATTATTTAGTATTCATGAATTAAATGAATCAATTATGAACATTTATGCATTCAATTCGTTTGTTCATCAAACTATTCGTTTAGCACATATGCATTTAACCTCTTGATGTTTATTGTACGACATATAGAAATGTTTGTGAATTGAATATATTCTTTAAACCTGTTAAATTCTTAATCAATAGCCAAATCTAGTCATTAGATTATTGAATATTCATTTAAATATATACATTATACACCAAAAGTTTTATGTGCTTACATATATATAAATTAAAATGACGGTTCTTTTATGCTTAAAAACATGAAAAAGATAAAAGATAACTATATACATTATATTCCATAAAGTCTTACGTTCTTACATATATATAAATTGTATAATGACGGATTTTTGTTTTGCTTAAAAACATGATAAAACATAAAAGATAACTAAGACTAATAATTCCCAAATCAATTCTTTTAATTGAATATTCAAAGGGGGATTTCGGCTGGGCCTCCTATATTAAAACTTAATTAGCGAAAACCTCAATTACAACTTTTTTTTTGCTTGGGCCTCATTTTTCTTAGCGGGCGTTAGATTGCAGACACATGTCTAGCGGGGTTTTAATTACGAAATGAAAAAAGATTAAAATACCCCCGTTTAAACTTTTAACCTGGAAGGCTTCGCAACTACAACTGCAACTTTGTGAGAACTGACTGGTTGCAGTTCTCTATTATCATCTCTTCTCTCACTGTGTTACTCCCCTCTATAACCCTACCTCCCCCAAATCGAAATCAGGTCATGAGTCGCAGTCGTCAGTCTCATTCCTCACATAATTCCTCACATTTCAACATTGTCATCATCCAACAGAAAACAAATCTAAAACTCAAAGTCGCAATCCTTTATATGAGGACTTTGTGAGAACTTCAGATGCAGTAATGATCGATATATAATTGATCGTACACATATTTTACATTCTTTTCATTACACTCCTACATTTATCGTGTAATAAATCTGCTAATTTTCTTGTCTTAAATGTCTATTTTGTAGAAGATAATCATGAAGAGAAAAAGGATTAAACCAAATAAATACCAGTTAAAATCAGATTTAACTGGATCTATTTGGTTAGCTGAGGATGATCTCAGCTCTAGTTAGAACAAATCAAGGATTTGGGCAAATGTTCAGCTGAAGATCAGAGCAAATCAGAAAGATAAGACCAAATGGAAACCGGTAAAATTCAGATTTCTATAAATATATTTTGGTTAGCTAAAGATCAACCGAGGATAACGTCAAATACAGACTCCAAATTCAAAATCCAAATGAATAATATAGATAGAGAGAAGATTAACGGATGAGATGAAGCAATTTTGACTCGGATTCTGACTGGATACGTTTTAGTATTTGAATCATAACTTTTGCTGCTGAAACTCAAATCTGATGATTCAAGATGATCCAGAAAGAAGACTTAAAGGACTACAACTCTTAAGTTGATCACTATTTCTAATTCTGTCATTTGATAAGTTATATTCAGCAATCAACACGCCAACAAGCTGCAGATCAGAACTGAATATTCATATCAAATCAAGCTTGGAGAGAAGGGGAGATTCAAATTAAGAAATAGCCAGCTCTCCCTATCTTTTAACTCATTTCCTTATCTATTTCTATGCTATAAATACTCCACACATCAGAGGCAGAGAGCGATCAAGTAGAGATAGATTTTAGGCTAGTTTTCATTCTTTTTAGTGTAGGTTTTTATTTTTTTTTCTTTTATGTAATTTTTAGTTTTCTTTATGTAACTGAGAGGAGAGACGAGTTTCATGAAGGAATGAGAGCAAGCTTGTACTGAGGGTGACACCGGTGTAAGTAAGTCTTTTCTTTCATCTTTATTTGAATCGAATCGAAATTTCTTTTTCTTTACTCTTGTTTTCGTTTACTTTCCTCTGATGTGTTGTAATCCAAGTGAATCTGATAATCTCGAGACTGCTTCGCCATTGCAAGTGCCCTTGATGGCCTATGGCGATAAACCATTCTTTTGTTAGTTTAACTTGCCCTTTTATTCATAGTGTAGATCGAGAATGGGGAAGATCCTACACGCCATGCTTGATCGCCTTCAAAGACTAGGTAAGTCGTAGCTACAGATTCAAGGTATATGAGCACTGAAAAAGTAAGTAATTTTTAGTTTCTTTTCTTTTAACTTTTAATTTTAGATCACCAACACCACAATCTACTAACTCTTTTTCACTCTTTTTAATTTCTTTGTACAAGTCCATTTTCCATTTTCTCCACCTTCTCAATCTACCACTTTCTTTTTAACTTAACTATAACTTCTTTTTCTTTTTCTTTTAAAGAATTAAAAGAAGATCTTTAACCATTGATTGTAACTTAAAAGAGAATTTACTAAAAAGATTTCATCGCTAGTCCCTCCTTGTGGATCACGACCCGCATAGTCACTTGCTATAGCGGTAGTATTGAGAACTTACACATTCTATTCTTAAGTTCTGAAATTCTGTATTTTCTGTGTGCAGGTAAAAACAAATCAATCAAATTTTGGCGCTGTTGCCGGGGAGGGACGGTAAGTAATTCTCTTTTTAAGTTTACATTTTTTTGGTTAACTGTCTTCTTTGTTCTTGGTGTGCAGTGATAAAAATCAAGGAAATTTTTGCTACAGTGGACATATAAGTGGCTCTGGGCTCTGCTCAAGAAAGCAGAACCCAGAAGCCCTCAGATTTGTTACATTACAGCGGCAATCTGAGTGAACTACTAACCTATATTTTGCAAATTGGCTGAATTGCAAAGCTAAATTTCTGCAGCTATTTATTATCTTGTTTGACTCATTGTACATACTGTAACCTCAACAGTAAATTGATGTTTGTTAAATGCTAAAAATGGTTTAGACTTTGCATTTAGGCACATGTCTAATTCGTTTACATTTTATATTACTGTTGAAGAGTGTTGGAGCAAAGGTATGTGTGCATAGCATGTAGTATAGGAACACTTTTGAATTGTTTACATTGCTTAAATGTTGCTTTTCATGTACACATTGTACCAAATTGATTTAAGGGCTGTCCTATAAACAAGATCAGGTTGGGAAGTCATTACCCTCCCTTAGCCCACAAGCAATCTCCTCACTCACTAAGCCAAACCTAACTAAAACTGAGTAGACGTTGGCCCTAGGGACATCTCGGACTCATATAGGAGACTGACCTAAGGGGAAAGTTGATTAGAATTTAACTCTTGCCTGGGGATTAAGTGGCGAACCCCAAAGGTTGGTAGTTTGGCATAATTAGGTCCGTTGCTTATGCACGGATACCTCCCACTGATCTTGCCCCCTACTTGACCGATTAACTTGTGGTCAGATTCGGCAATATACCCCCCGTGGACAGTCTAACCAGTTAGGAGTTGTCTAGATCTAAGGTTTACCTTAACTTAGATTAGATTTTTTTCTCTTTGTTTGTTTATTTGTTTGGTTTTTTGTTTGATTTTGATAATTCTTGTGTGATATGGCTTATAACAATAATTTTTTCAATTTTAATGGTAATCTATGTTACACTCTGACCTCTTTTTCGGATGTTACCAACCCGGCATATCATAACTTTAACCAACCTAGTGTGTCGAATTGGTCTTATCCAAATCAATACATGACTCAGTCTCAATACTATGAATAAGACTGGAATAATCATCACTACTCTTCACAGAGTCAATGGGAATACAACTCCCCCGAGTCATACTGTCAACCACCCTACCAACATCCAGCTTCATATACTCCTCTCGAACAACCATTAGAAGAATTAATTGACTGTGAAAAGAGGATGGAAGCCTTAGACGAGCTTGGGTGACGAATTCAAATTTTAGAAGACTCAAATCCTGTCAAAATTTTCAAGTCAGAGATCCTTACTCTATTTTTCAAGAACATGCCGACTTAAAAAAGAGTATAGAATCCATGATTCAATCTCAAAATGATCCACTCGATATAATAGAAGCAAGACTTAGTGTATTGGAAAACATGCGTAGGAATAAGGAAACTCACCCTACCCAAGTTTTGACTATTCTCAACACTTCTAGCCATATTGATGAAAACCAAGAATCATGATATCTTGAAGACTTTGACCAGATTCAATTTCACCACAAAACCTTGAACTTGACCAATATCAACCCATTGACGAATTGGCAATTTTTCATTTTAATGAGAATGAACTTGATTATGAATGTGAACCCGATCCCCAACTTTGTGATTCAGTTTCCGTCTTCGAAATCTATGTTGACTCCAGTGTTCTTACCCAATTTGGACCAATTTTCAAAACCAACATTTATTCCTGTACCCATAGATCTAGAAATGGAATTACCAATTTTGGATAGTCACATTCTATTGGTGTGAAAAGAATGTGAATTTCAATTCTTGGATTTGAACTCAACTATTGAACCAAAACTAACTCTCGAACCCAAAGTTGATTTTCCCGAGTTAGTATTGGTTCCTGTACCTATCATTCTTGAGCCCAAGTCAACCATTCCACCAAGTCACATTCTTTTGTTGGACATAGGCATAGACCATGATAACTTCGTGATAATTTTTCAAGACTGGTCATGTAAATGGAGTAAGTTTCACGATAAGATCTTTCATGATCCTATTCATATTGGGAACTGTAAATATATAAATAGAAAAGAGTTCAATAAAGGTGGGTTCTGTGAACCACCACATTATCTCTTGATTGGGTAGCAATGCTTGACCCAATCAGACCACCACCGGAACCACCCCATAAGGTAATATTTTCCTTTCCTTTCTTCTTTTTCATACATCTATGCATTAATTCATACATTGAAGACAGTGCATGAGATAGATGTGGAGGGGTTCTAACATAACTTAGGTTTTCTTTTTATTACTAAAAATAATTATTAACATTTTCTTTACTTTTAAAAACTTTTTGAAAATAGAAACAATATTTTGACATATCTTTTGTAAGAAATTAAGTCAATTTTAAGGAATAAGAGAATCATAATTAGGATTTCTTATAATTGGTCAAAATAAGATTATTTGTTTGGTTTCCAAGATTAGGAACAAAATTTGAAAAAGTAATTTAGTCTTGATTTTTACCTTGATGAAATATGCATGTTTTATACACTTACACACTTAGGGTTCAAAAACAAAAATTCTTATGCCTTATTAAAAAACAAAGAAAAAAATATATATAATATATCAAAAATCCTCTGATTAAGCTAGGTATTTGTGCCTCATGAAGCATAAGTATTCACGCCTAAAAGCGGTTCATATAATAAAATCCTTAGTTTTGTGGCCTTATTTGCTCGAGTTCTTAAGTCCTTGGGGTGTTTTCTCACCCGGTGCCCTAAGACCGTTTAGTTTGGGAGTCACCGATTAAAGGCTCGTTACATGGGCAGATTAGAAAGCCTAATAGAACTAAGGAATAATATCACAAAAAAAATAAAAAAATAAAAAATAATATAAAAAATAATAAGGCATAAGAGTTAGAGTTAAAGAACCCCGAGTCAAAATTTCATGGTCACAAAGGTACATATAACTTAAGGTAAAATAATAGACTAGATAAGAAATACAGTTTGACTCCTTACCTCAATTGATAACAAGTTTTTGAATAAAAACTAAACTTAAGAATGAAAAGTTCGGTTTCCCTATAACTTATAGATTACTTAATTCTTACAATAATACTTCAAATATTTTTCTCTTTCAAAATGTATTTTCAAAATAATAACACTTTGTTTCTCTTTCTTTATGGATTTTGTGGGTGTAATCCACTGAAAACCCTCACGAGACAAAACTCGTCCTCTAGGGGGAACCTAGAGGTTTAACGGTTTGTTGCACATGCTCAAGTGCAATCGCGTAACCTGTGAAAGTGGTCTAATAATTTTTGGTTTAGTTTTGTTATATTGCTCGAGGAGAGCAAAAGATAGGTGTGGGGGTGTGATCGTACACATATTTTGCATTCTTTCATTACACTCCTACATTTATCGTGTAATAAATCTGCTAATTTCCTTGTCTTAAATGTCTATTTTGTAGAAGATAATCATGAAGTGAAAGAGGATTAAACCAAATAAATACCAATTAAATCAGATTTAACTGGATCTATTTGGTTAGCTGAGAATGATCCCAGATCTAGTTAGAACAAATCAAGAATTGGGGCAAATGTTCAGCTGAAGTTCAGAGCAAATCAAAAAGATGACACCAAATAGAAACCGATAAAATTCAGATTTCTATAAATCTATTTTGGTTAGCTAAAGATCAACCGAGGATAACGTCAAATACAGATTCCAAATTCCAAATCCAAAGGGATAGATGAATAGAGAGAAGATCAACGAATGAGATGAAGCAATTTTGACTCGGATTCTGAATGGATACATTTTAGTATTTGAATCATAACTTTCGCTGCTGAAACTCAAATCTAATGATTCAAGATGATCCAAAAAGAAGACTTAAAGGGGTATAACTCTTAAGTTGATCACTATTTCTAATTCTGTCATTTGATAAGTTATATTCAGCAATCAACACGCCAACAATCTGCAGATCAAAACTGAATATCCACATCAAATATAGTTTGGAGAGAAGGGGGATTCAAATTCAGAAATAGCCAGCTCTCCCTATCTTTTAACTTATTTCCTCATCTATTTCTATGCTATAAATACCCTACACATTAGAGGCAGAGAGCGATCAAGCAGAGATAGATTTTAGGCCAGTTTTTATTCTTTTTAGTGTAGGTTTTTATTTTTTTTTCTTTTATGTAATTTTCAGTTTTCTTTATGTAACTGAGAGGAGAGACGAGTTTCATGGAGGAATGAGAGCAAGCTTGTACTGAGGGTTGACACCAGTGTAAGTAAGTGATTTTTCTTGTACTAAGGATGACTTCGGAGGATGATGTCTTTGGAACGGGAGGTAGCTTCGGAATGAGGCAAAACCTTCGGAGATGGAAATGTTGTCGAGATGTGATGAAACTCTGGAAGGAACTGGAACGGCGGAGGCTACTGAATGAGTTGGATGAAGTGGCTGCCTCGAATGGGGTGAATGGTGGCTCAGACACGTGTCAATATCTTGATGGTGGTCAATTTTTTGACCACTACAGATAGCCCCCACTCTATCACTTGTCGGAGCCCGCAGAAAGGAAACGAAAGAGTGAAGTTGATAGGATATGCCTTGAATTCTTCTTAATGTTAATGAAGGGGAGGATCTGATCCTTCAATGTGAATCTTCTGGATTTCGCTGGAGATTGTGTGACTGTGGGCTTGTTTGGTTAAGGGTGGAAGTGAGGAAGTGAGGAATTGAGGAAGTGGTAATGATTCCCTTTGGAACTTGAGAATTGATTAGTAAGTTTTTCGGTGTTTGGATGTTGTTGAGAAGTGTGGTTTGGAAAATGTTGTCTTTTTCGGTGTTTGGATGGTAATGTGAAAGTGAAAGTGGAAAAGTTGACCACAAAGTTGACCGTAAAATAATATTAAAATAAAAATTAATTAAGAAAAATAAAAAATGGACTGTAATTAGAATGCAAGTGAGATTTACATGATTAAAAAATTAACTGTCTTGTGTTGCAACTTATTACAAATGAGATTTATATGACCACAAAATTAACTGTAGCACTCTGGAAGTGAGGAAATGATTGTGTAAAAGAGAAAAGGAAAAGGGATTTTTTTTATTTTCCTTTTCCGGTGCTTGGATAGATAGGGAAGTGAACAATTATACTTCCCTATTTCCTTACATCCGCTCACTTCCTTGCAACCAAACAGCCCCTGTATGACAACTGTCGTGTTGATCGGTTAGACTGGCTTGAAATCTATGATTGGCATCTTTTTGAATCTTGGTGCCATAATAACTGAGATTGTGTGGCAGAGGCGACTGATATCATATCGATTCGGTTGACCAAGGATCTTGAGATGTGGACTGACTTTTTCAGGGATTAGAGATTTGAATTGGAGACGCTTCGACTCCTATATCTATAAATAGGGTGGAGTCGTAGGGTTGAAATTTCTTATCTTCTTCTCTGAATAGTACTTGTTTTCAAACTCTTTGCTTTGATGGGTTGCCATGTCGTTCTTCTTCAGCTAGTGGAGGAAAGAGAGGGCGAGGATGGAGATGACAGAAATGGTTACCGAACTCTTGTTGTTCGGGAGTCTGGCTAGCTGATTGCAAAATCAAACAGATAAGAATTACCGTGTAGCTTTGGGCTAACGGATCGTGTCCACGAGGAGGATGCGATAGAAGCTTTTCAGTGTTTTTGTTAAGTAACAAAGAAAATTATTTTCTGGGCTCACTAATTAATATCTTCTATCACCTCTCTCTTGATTGATTTTCATGAAAGCAACACTTTTTGAATCAGAAAAATACCGTAGTTAAACTTCGTTCTTGAAAGCAGATAATATGAAAAGTGTATGTGATTAGTTTTAACTCTGAATCTTTGCAATTTAACCGCTGTAGCAAGAGCTAAACGGGTCGAACCTCAGGGAGAGATGCGATGGAAGCTTTTCGGTAATATTGTTTTCTTATTATCTTTTTTATTTAAAGAACTTAGAAAAGAAAAGATGAATTGTGTGTGAATAAAGAATCAAACTAAAAGAAAGGTTCACAGCTTACTAATAATCAATCATCATACATGCTAATGTTAGATAGATAATTACTTCACCTTAAATCCTAAACATGATATTCTACCACAAAATCAAGTATGATACATAGGATAGAAACTAGGTTAGATTTGAAATAACATCATCCATGTTTTAACATTACAATATCAAGGTTGTCAATCAAGTATAAAGTAAGAAAAAATTATTAGAAAGTACTTAACAAATTTTAACCCTATTTGAAATAACATTAATCAACATTTAACATTAAAATATCAAGATTTTCATCAGGCATAGATTAAGAAAACAATTAAGAAGTATTAGCAAATATTTAGTTGCTTATCCTAATGAGTCTTCAAGAATAAAATTAGAGTAGGCATGCATATGATCTAATCTGTTTTATCTACTAGACATTAGATGTGATGGTGGTGATGTCTTAGCAAGTCATGAGAAAAATCTAGCTACTCATAGTAAATATGACAAGCAAAGGAAAGTAAGAAATAAATAAAAAAAGAAAAAGTAAAAAATAAAGTAAATAACAAAAGAGATATGAAAAGAAAGAAAGCACTTGTATTGATCTGTCACCTCGAATTACAATGGCTTCTCCTTCTCACAACCCATTAGAAGTAGAACTAAAATCTAAAAAAAATACAAAAGAAATTTGGAGAAGAGACTAAAAGAAAAATCCTAAGTTATGATCTCTGATGTAGAGATGCTTCATAATGAGAGATTTTAGCTCTTTAAATAGGCCTCAAATCTAATCACAATAGGATACAAATTAGAAGGTTTCATAATTCAATAGGAAATTTAGTCCTGCAGTAAGTCGGCGTGTTGTTTGCTGAATATGACTCATCAGACAGCTGAAATTGATAGAGTGATAAACAGAAGAATTGTAGTCCTTCACGTCTTCTTTCTGTAGCATCTTGAATCATTGGATTTGAATATCTGTAGTAAAAGTTATGATCTGAATACTAAAACGTGTACAGTTTGAATCTGAGTCTGAATTGATTTTGAACTCCATTTAATTTGAATTATCCTCCTTATTCCTTGTAGAATTAGCTTTATCACATTCATCTTCTAGGACAATCTTCTGAATTTGAACTTGAATAGGAGATGAAGATTAATCCTTTCCTCTTTTGGATTCAATTTAATTTAAAATCCAACTTTAGATAGGATTAGGATAAAATGAAGCTTTGTATCTTTATCCTCTCATTTAAGTAACTACACACCATAATAAAAAAAAAGGGTTAATAGCATTAATCAATAAAGGAATGATCAAGGATATATGTGTAAAAGTGATGATAAAAATACAATTTTGAAGTACAATCACTAGCACAAAACATCGATCTTTGTGATGGGCCAATCACAAGACATCAGTCTTCATGATTGAGCGTCGTTGTCAAGAGTGGCTTGGAGAGATTCTGCTTCAAGTCGACTTGACTTTCTGGTCTTCGGCCGAATCAGTCTGATTCCAACTTCGAGGCCTAAAGTCATTTCCTGATAGCGTGTTTGAGGTAGGAGTGGGGACTGACTTGGGCGGTCACGGTGGCGGATCCGATTCCATCGTCATCTTTCATGTTTTGGAGTCTCCATTCCAGTCGGAAGCTGCTGCTTTGCACTCGGAGATTTTTTCTTGTGGCAAGCAACTGAAGGGAAGTATAGGGGGTATTTCTCGGGATGTCGCCGATGAACTACTCCTTTCAGAGCTCCGACCTCATCCTCGGAGGACCAGTAGTGTGATACATCACTGGCTTGTGAATTCTGTCTGGAGTTCGAGGCGGTGGGAAGAGGATTCCTCATCTGAAGGATCTTTTTTTTTTTGAAGGAGCCTCACGAAACTTCTTTCAGGGCCTTTGGACGGTGGTGTGAACAATATGATCGTGCCCCCGCGAAGTGTTCTCTGATAAGCAGATCTTTATTTACTTCAGCATCGGGAACCTGTTTGATGGTGGTAGGGCTAGATGGGCAGTATTGTCTGTATTTATTTTCAAAAAAGTAAACACAAAAGTGTAATGGAACTCGTATTACTCTTGTTAGATGTAAGCAATTGTGTATTTGAATGGATATAGTTGAAATGACTTGAAATAAATAAATATATGTAACTTCTTTGGAAATGGAAATGTTTGTTTAAATATTGCCTGCTTGTTTTACTGTTGGCTTTTGGAACTGGTGTGATCGCACCTTCGGAGTGACGACCTTTTAATTCTGGAATGTTTGATTTGGCACGATATGGTTTGTTAAGTTTGCAATATTGTTCCCGAGTGGAGGTAGTCCCATCAGCAGTACCTACAAATTTTTAACCTCCGAGTGGGAAAATCTCAACAGCAGAGTTGGATTCTCATGTGCTTCTGAGTGAGGGTGTGACACATTAACGGAGCTGTAAACTTAGGACCTGAGAATAGGAAATCTGTAACGCCCCGATTCCACGGATACGGGGACGTCACTGCAACGTATATACGTAGGTCAGAAAGTGCCCCCACGTATATACGCTAAGCATCAGTACAGACAAGAATCAGAGTACAGAAGCAAATGGTGCATTATACATTCCAACACATATATATATACAATCACAGAGTTATCACCAGAGGTGATGAATATTACAATAATAATACATCACAGACATGCGCAAATGCGAGAGTACAAAAGATATACATATGTGAATGGTACAAAAGGGAGCTCACATACAGGTATACAAGGAAAAGTACAAGAGTAAATAGAAATAGGGCACTCACGAGTTTAAAAGGAAAACTCGAGAGACTCACAGGGGGCCTGGAAGGATGTGGCTCAGGACGGTCGGCTGGAGATCCACGCTACTGCTGCGTTACTCTGAACACACGCTCCTAGCTCCAGGACCTGGACGTGAGAATCCAGGGGAGTCAAATGATACTCCCCAGGCGAGTGGTGAAGCAAAACCAAGTGGTGAAGCAGGGTGAGCACAATAATGCATATATCAAGTGATATCAAGTAGGAAATACTCAGGAGGCAGATAGGTTAGAGCAGGTAAGAATAGACATGGCATGAGAATCATAAAACAGGAAATCCGAATAAAACCAATCCGAACTACCATAATACTCATAAAACATGAAATCCGATATAAAGTCCGGGAAAAGCAAATACGGTAAGGCACATCACGGATTCATAGCTATTTAAGATGTAGGCTTTGGTATGCGTCCCATTCCACATACCTCTACTTACAACTTAAAGAGCCGGTTATTATGACACTTTATTATTACTCGTCTAACCCATATATCTAGGTATGTGTCTCGGTATATATCCCAACTCACATACATCCATATATAAGAAAGTCGAGGTTGTTATTGGAAACTAGCGGGGGTATCAACGAACTATGTTTACAGTGGGTCCCGTGCATACCCGGGACCACGGCCCAGGATTGTTCCGTTGCATGGAAACGGAAGCCAGCCGCAAGGCTAAACAGGAGGGGCTTATGTATGCCCTATCATACAGGAATAAGGGAGCCAGCTCTCCCCTCGGTCCCCTGGAGGCCCTCAGGTCAGACCGGAAATATAGTGCACAATACCTAATGCCACTGTAAACACGAACACATATCGATATCCGCATGTTTCCCCCGACCCAATACAAGTTGGTCCATTTTAAGATTCAATAGTTTAATTATCACTTTACGGGAATAATCAGGAATTAGGCATGATCAGGAAATTAGGAGTACATAAGTACTATATAGTCAGGTCACTGCATGTAAAGCAGGAAACAGGTCACTGATCATGATACAAGATAATAAGGTCAAGTTCCCGTAAAGGTAATAATCACAAGTCAAGTTATCATGCTGGGTGTAAGGTGATAGCATGATAGGATGGTGATAATGAATAAGCAACCAAACATATAAGAGATTGATAATAATCAGGTGGTAAGTTATGTCAAGAGATTGATAATAGTCTGGGTAAGTCAGGTCATACCAAGAGGGTCTAGCCAAATAGTAGTATGTCAGGTGGTCAGGTGATAACACTTTAGATGTCAGGTGATATACATGTGTTAAAGGAAACATGCAACTAACAAGTCTGAAGTAGTAGTAGGGCAAGTGTAAACATAACAGTAATCCAAAGTCCAACGACCACGAAGGGTCGGCCACGCATGGTATAAGCAATAAAAGACATAGCACATGAAATAAAATACATGAAAGCTAAAGCGAGAACATGCGCATAATCAATGAAATAAGAAGTAAGAGGGTAGCGAGTGAGAACACTCGCCTACATCACCGAAAAGCCGAAAGGTCCGAAATCCACGAAATCCGGGGCACGCCATAAAATATGATATATAAATATGTAGAGTGAAGAGGAGAGAGAAAGAGAGAAGGGAAGTGAAGATGGTGTTTGTCAAGTGACAAGTCAAGTAATACCAATAGATGAGGTAAGTCTAGAGGGTAAGGTCCATGTTCAAGAAAGGAATCAACTATAACAGATAGGCAAAGTTAGTCGACTAGAATGGATGAGTAGTCGACTAATAGTGGACTCAAGTCGACTAACAGTCTGGTTAGTCGACTAAAACTGGGTTCCAGAGAGTTGGATTTCTGATTCAGGAAGAGTTAGTCGACTAGGATAGAAGGAGTAGTCGACTAACAGTGATCTCAAGTCGACTAACAGATACGTTAAGTCGACTAATGCTGAGTAACAGAAAGTTGGGTTTTGATTCAGGGAAAAGTTAGTCGACTGGATGAATTGAGTAGTCGACTAACAGACATGACAAGTCGACTAACAGTTATGTTAAGTCGACTAAATCTGTGATACAGAGAGTTGATGTTTTGGCTCAGGAAAAGTTAGTCGACTAGATGAAATGGGTAGTCGACTAACAGTGATTTCTAGAGAGAGAAAATGTAGAGAGAGAAAGGGATATCCTAGAGAGAGAAAATGGGGATTTTTAGAGAGAGGAAACCTAGAGAGAGAAAGTGAGTGATTTTAGAGAGAATCTAGAGAGAGTAGAGAGAGAAACCCTAGAGAGAGAAAGTGGGAATTTTTAGAGAGAGAAAGTAGAGAGAGAAAGAGAAGGAGAGAGAAAATTTGGAGAGGGAGAGTGCTTGCTGTGAGAGAGAATGAGGGAGAGAGATGAGGGAGAAGAGAGAGAGAGAGAACAGGAGAGAGAGATAGAGCAGGAGAGAGAGAGGAAGAACAGGGGAGTGAGAGAGAGATAACAGAGAGAGAGAACAAGCAGAGAGAAAGAGAGAGAGAGATTAAGGGGGCAGAGGGCTGCTGCCCCCCCTCTCAGTACAGGGGCCGCCGCGGCGGTCCTGGCCGCCGGCGCGCCCAACAGAGAAGGAGAGAGGGGAGGCCACGCCTCCCCTCCACACGAAGTGGCCGCCGGCGGCTGTCCGGGCCGCCGGCGTGCCCAATCAGAGGGAGAGAGGGGAGGCTGCGCCTCCCCTCCACAGACAGGGGCCGCCGGCGGCGATCCTGGCCGCCGGCGTGCTCAACAGAGAGGGAGAGAGAGGGGAGTGAAGGGGAGAAGAGAGGGGGAGAGAGGGAGATCTGAGAGAGAGAGAGAAGGGAGAGGAGGAAACTGGCCCCCCCTTCTCCGGCCAGTGGCCGCCGGCGGCGGTCCTGGGCGCCGGCGAGGCCAACAGAGAGAGAGGGAGAGGGTCGGCGGCGGTCGCTGGGCGCCAGCAAGAGAGGAAGGAGAGAAGAGGGAAAAAGGAAAAAGGAAAAAGGAAAAGAAAAAAAGAAAAGGAAAAAGAATAAATAAAAAAGGATGGGAGATGATGTGATGGGAGATGGGGTGGTTGAGTTGTCAGGTTGACTTTTGGGGAAGGAAAAAGAAAAGGAAATGGAGAAAGAGAGAGAAAGAAATAATATTATTAAAATAGGGTAAAAATCCGACTGTTTCGGAATCGTTCCGAAAAATCCTCAAAAATAGAAAATAATATTTTAAGATGCTCGGTGAAATCGGATTCGAGAAATTTAATGTAGATTTCAAATTAAAAATTCTGGAATCTTCCGGCGATACCGGTCGACACCAAAACCGGTGAATTTTCGATAAATTCTGAAAAATCTCAAAAAATGAATTTAGATAGAAAATGATATTATAAGATGTATCGTGAAAGCCGTTTTAAGAAATACTTTATAGTTTTAAAACTAAAAATCCCGGAATCAGTTAACTACCGACTCCGATGGAAATTTCATAAATTCATAAAATCCTCAGAAAAAGAATGTAGGTAGAAAATATGATTCTAAGAAATAATGTCTAAAGGATCATCTAGAAATTCCAAACCGTTTAAGAATTAAAAATGCAGGAATCGGTCAGCGGCACTGGCCGACACCGGTTTGGAAGATTTTCATTTTAATTCCAGAAAAATCCAGAAAATCATGGAAAATCTAATATATTGGAAAATAATATTTGAAACTGAAATCGGTCAAATCTACACATCAGAAAGACTAAATCGAATAATATACTATGATCGGGTCTTCGGTTCAGTCTAGGACTGAGTCCGAGTCCACGAATCCAATTCCAAGATAAAACAATCATATAAGGAATTCATAATACAGAATAAATACAGAAAACAAATCGAAAAAATACGATCGAAAATCCGAATACGCAACTAAGTACGTATTCCAGGAACGGGGTATTACAATCCACCCACCTTACAAAAAATTGCGTCCTCGCAATTTCGTTAAGGGGCAAATTGAATACAAAGGGAACAAGGGTGGAATTTATACCAATTAAGATATGTAGTACTAAAGGTAGGGCTCTCAAGCTGGCCGAATAATAATCATCCTCCGTACTTCCGGCTGTATAAATCTTCGGATAATGCAGAATAATACTGATGATGTCGTGGCTGTGCAATAAATGAGCCAGAATACCGAAGATAAAGAAAACCCTGATAGTCCTGAGCATAATAATAAAGAAGACCGATAATTAAGAATCCCGATTACCAGGCATCAATCGCTCTGAATGATATAGTAGAGAATGTAGAGTATCCGTAGAGAATCCCAACTGCTGCCTTCTAAAAGATAGCCAGATCAAGATCGATCTGGAGAATACCAAGCTTCATAGAATTGGCCGAAGAGATCACATACTAGCATCATCCAGAACCAGCCACTACCTCTCTAGTCTAGTCATATCTTAAGTTGGCATAAGGCTTCATAAAACCAAAACATAAAACCAAAACGGGGAAAGGATAGGAGAGATCAGGAATCCAAGGAAAAGATAGTCAAGGAGGGATTTGAAATCAAAGGAAAGATAGTCAAGAAATAGATAACTCTGCACTTGCAGTTGGAATGTATAACCAAGACTCATGTATTCCAGTTGCAAATCTCTTTACCATTGATTTGCCGTCTGGACGTACTGAGGAAGTTAGAGCCTAGGCTCTGATACCATCCTGTAACGCCCCGATTCCACGGATACGGGGACGTCACTGCAACGTATATACGTAGGTCAGAAAGTGCCCCCACGTATATACGCTAAGCATCAGTACAGACAAGAATCAGAGTACGGAAGCAAATGGTGCATTATACATTCCAACACATATATATATACAATCACAGAGTTATCACCAGAGGTGATGAATATTACAATAATAATACATCACAGACATGCGCAAATGCGAGAGTACAAAAGATATACATATGTGAATGGTACAAAAGGGAGCTCACATACAGGTATACAAGGAAAAGTACAAGAGTAAATAGAAATAGGGCACTCACGAGTTTAAAAAGGAAAACTCGAGAGACTCACAGGGGGCCTGGAAGGATGTGGCTCAGGACGGTCGGCTGGAGATCCACGCTACTGCTGCGTTACTCTGAACACACGCTCCTAGCTCCAGGACCTGGACGTGAGAATCCAGGGGAGTCAAATGATACTCCCCAGGCGAGTGGTGAAGCAAAACCAAGTGGTGAAGCAGGGTGAGTACAATAATGCATATATCAAGTGATATCAAGTAGGAAATACTCAGGAGGCAGATAGGTTAGAGCAGGTAAGAATAGACATGGCATGAGAATCATAAAACAGAAAATCCGAATAAAACCAATCCGAACTACCATAATACTCATAAAACATGAAATCCGATATAAAGTCCGGGAAAAGCAAATACGGTAAGGCACATCACGGATTCATAGCTATTTAAGATGTAGGCTTTGGTATGCGTCCCATTCCACATACCTCTACTTACAACTTAAAGAGCCGGTTATTATGACACTTTATTATTACTCGTCTAACCCATATATCTAAGTATGTGTCTCGGTATATATCCCAACTCACATACATCCATATATAAGAAAGTCGAGGTTGTTATTGGAAACTAGCGGGGGTATCAACGAACTATGTTTACAGTGGGTCCCGTGCATACCCGGGACCACGGCCCAGGATTGTTCCGTTGCATGGAAACGGAAGCCAGCCGCAAGGCTAAACAGGAGGGGCTTATGTATGCCCTATCATACAGGAATAAGGGAGCCAGCTCTCCCCTCGGTCCCCTGGAGGCCCTCAGGTCAGACCGGAAATATAGTGCACAATACCTAATGCCACTGTAAACACGAACACATATCGATATCCGCATGTTTCCCCCCGACCCAATACAAGTTGGTCCATTTTAAGATTCAATAGTTAATTATCACTTTACGGGAATAATCAGGAATTAGGCATGATCAGGAAATTAGGAGTACATAAGTACTATATAGTCAGGTCACTGCATGTAAAGCAGGAAACAGGTCACTGATCATGATACAAGATAATAAGGTCAAGTTCCCGTAAAGGTAATAATCACAAGTCAAGTTATCATGCTGGGTGTAAGGTGATAGCATGATAGGATGGTGATAATGAATAAGCAACCAAACATATAAGAGATTGATAATAATCAGGTGGTAAGTTATGTCAAGAGATTGATAATAGTCTGGGTAAGTCAGGTCATACCAAGAGGGTCTAGCCAAATAGTAGTATGTCAGGTGGTCAGGTGATAACACTCTAGATGTCAGGTGATATACATGTGTTAAAAGGAAACATGCAACTAACAAGTCTGAAGTAGTAGTAGGGCAAGTGTAAACATAACAGTAATCCAAAGTCCAACGACCACGAAGGGTCGGCCACGCATGGTATAAGCAATAAAAGACATAGCACATGAAATAAAATACATGAAAGCTAAAGCGAGAACATGCGCATAATCAATGAAATAAGAAGTAAGAGGGTAGCGAGTGAGAACACTCGCCTGCATCACCGAAAAGCCGAAAGGTCCGAAATCCACGAAATCCGGGGCACGCCATAAAATATGATATATAAATATGTAGAGTGAAGAGGAGAGAGAAAGAGAGAAGGGAAGTGAAGATGGTGTTTGTCAAGTGACAAGTCAAGTAATACCAATAGATGAGGTAAGTCTAGAGGGTAAGGTCCATGTTCAAGAAAGGAATCAACTATAACAGATAGGCAAAGTTAGTCGACTAGAATGGATGAGTAGTCGACTAATAGTGGACTCAAGTCGACTAACAGTCTGGTTAGTCGACTAAAACTGGGTTCCAGAGAGTTGGATTTCTGATTCAGGAAGAGTTAGTCGACTAGGATAGAAGGAGTAGTCGACTAACAGTGATCTCAAGTCGACTAACAGATACGTTAAGTCGACTAATGCTGAGTAACAGAAAGTTGGGTTTTGATTCAGGGAAAAGTTAGTCGACTGGATGAATTGAGTAGTCGACTAACAGACATGACAAGTCGACTAACAGTTATGTTAAGTCGACTAAATCTGTGATACAGAGAGTTGATGTTTTGGCTCAGGAAAAGTTAGTCGACTAGATGAAATGGGTAGTCGACTAACAGTGATTTCTAGAGAGAGAAAATGTAGAGAGAGAAAGGGATATCCTAGAGAGAGAAAATGGGGATTTTTAGAGAGAGGAAACCTAGAGAGAGAAAGTGAGTGATTTTAGAGAGAATCTAGAGAGAGTAGAGAGAGAAACCCTAGAGAGAGAAAGTGGGAATTTTTAGAGAGAGAAAGTAGAGAGAGAAAGAGAAGGAGAGAGAAAATTTGGAGAGGGAGAGTGCTTGCTGTGAGAGAGAATGAGGGAGAGAGATGAGGGAGAAGAGAGAGAGAGAGAACAGGAGAGAGAGATAGAGCAGGAGAGAGAGAGGAAGAACAGGGGAGTGAGAGAGAGATAACAGAGAGAGAGAACAAGCAGAGAGAAAGAGAGAGAGATTAAGGGGGCAGAGGGCTGCTGCCCCCCCTCTCAGTACAGGGGCCGCCGGCGGCGGTCCTGGCCGCCGGCGCGCCCAACAGAGAAGGAGAGAGGGGAGGCCACGCCTCCCCTCCACACGAAGTGGCCGCCGGCGGCTGTCCGGGCCGCCGGCGTGCCCAATCAGAGGGAGAGAGGGGAGGCTGCGCCTCCCCTCCACAGACAAGGGCCGCCGGCGGCGATCCTGGCCGCCGGCGTGCTCAACAGAGAGGGAGAGAGAGGGGAGTGAAGGGGAGAAGAGAGGGGGAGAGAGGGAGATCTGAGAGAGAGAGAAGGGAGAGGGGGAAACTGGCCCCCCCTTCTCCGGCCAGTGGCCGCCGGCGGCGGTCCTGGGCGCCGGCGAGGCCAACAGAGAGAGAGGGAGAGGGTCGGCGGCGGTCGCTGGGCGCCAGCAAGAGAGGAAGGAGAGAAGAGGGAAAAAGGAAAAAGGAAAAAGAAAAAAAGAAAAGGAAAAAGAATAAATAAAAAAGGATGGAGATGATGTGATGGGAGATGGGGGTGGTTGAGTTGTCAGGTTGACTTTTGGGGAAGGAAAAAGAAAAGGAAATGGAGAAAGAGAGAGAAAGAAATAATATTATTAAAATAGGGTAAAAATCCGACTGTTTCGGAATCGTTCCGAAAAATCCTCAAAAATAGAAAATAATATTTAAGATGCTCGGTGAAATCGGATTCGAGAAATTTAATGTAGATTTCAAATTAAAAATCCTGGAATCTTCCGGCGATACCGGTCGACACCAAAACCGATGAATTTTCGATAAATTCTGAAAAATCTCAAAAAATGAATTTAGATAGAAAATGATATTATAAGATGTATCGTGAAAGCCGTTTTAAGAAATACTTTATAGTTTTAAAACTAAAAATCCCGGAATCAGTTAACTACCGACTCCGATGGAAATTTCATAAATTCATAAAATCCTCAGAAAAAGAATGTAGGTAGAAAATATGATTCTAAGAAATAATGTCTAAAGGATCATCTAGAAATTCCAAACCGTTTAAGAATTAAAAATCCAGGAATCGGTCAGCGGCACTGGCCGACACCGGTTTGGAAGATTTTCATTTTAATTCCAGAAAAATCCAGAAAATCATGGAAAATCTAATATATTGGAAAATAATATTTGAAACTGAAATCGGTCAAATCTACACATCAGAAAGACTAAATCGAATAATATACTATGATCGGGTCTTCGTTCAGTCTAGGACTGAGTCCGAGTCCACGAATCCAATTCCAAGATAAAACAATCATATAAGGAATTCATAATACAGAATAAATACAGAAAATAATCGAAAAAATACGATCGAAAATCCGAATACGCAACTAAGTACGTATTTCAGGAACGGGGTATTACAAAATCCCTACAGCAGAGTTGGGCCTCTGAGTGGGGACAATCCCTGCAGCGGAGTGTGAAATTTGGTTGAGCTCCGAGTGGGGGAAACTCACAGCGGAGGGGTGTGTGCATACCAGCATGCAACGATGCAACTTGGACTAAATGTTAGATGCAATACAAATAAAAAAAACAAAAGGCGTTAATTAAATCAATTGGGCCGACAGGGCTATGTATGCTCAACTTTTAACCACGCGAAACTAGTACGTCAAGAGGATAATCCAAACAAGAAAACCCTCATGTATATACCATATGTCTCGTGCGGCTATAGGTCAAACATACACAGCTATGTCGTCCCAAGATGAGTAACACATACGCACATAAGTTACAAAAGTGGTATTCGGATAATACCTGTGCGGAGTCTCTACCCGATATGTTTGATTCTCCAACCTCTAATCACATGAAACTACTATGTCGAGGAGATAATCCAAATAAAAAAACCCTCATATATACCATAGGTTTCATGCAACTATACTATATGGAACGTTTGCCTGCAAATTTGAAAAGAGGCTTGAAGTGGAGGTGCGACCCAACAACAGATTGAATGTATCAACTTCGAGGGGGAAATCCCAGCATCAGAGTAGCGATATGGGTCTCCGAGCGGGGGACACTCCCATCAGCGGGGTGGCACAAAAACAGTTAAGAGCAAAAATACATTTTATTTTATCGATTTAAAATAAAATACATGTGCTTTAATGGAAATGCAAGGAGTTATCGGTTGAGATACTTCTCTGTCTTTAGAGGAATTGGCTCACTCAATTGCTTTGTACTAAGTGATTAGGTGTTGTGGATGGATAGGCGGTGAAGCATTGAGTTGTCCAGATCCGGATGCCATTCTGGGGGAATGGACGTACTCCGGAGGTATGAATGTACTCTATGAGGAAGCCTTGACGAATAAGTTCTTTCAGGTACCACCAGTGGCTTCTACAGTGGACATTCTTGTGTCCCTTGTTATTGTGGAAGGAACAGTACTCCTCTGCTCTGGAGAGGGTAGGATCGTGCTGGATTGGTTTCGGGCACCTGACCTAGGGTTGGTATTTGATGGCATTATAAACCTCATTGATGAGAAGTCTTAACGAAGTGAAGTGTTGTTTCGTTCTAAAGGTTCAGGGTAGAATAGGGGAAGGGTCAAGAGTGCTAGTCTCTTGAAGGCAGGCTGCCCCCGGTCCCGATCCTGGGCATGGGTGGAGGCTTCGTGCGGAGACTTTGACTTTCCTCTACCATCACCAGACTTTGCGGAGTGGTTGAAAGAAGTCTTCATTATATCCTCCAGCTGGTTGTAAGGTTGTGCTTGGGAGAGAACCTCGCTAATCCGAGTGACGTTGTGCTTCAAGAAGTGTTCATACAGGGGATGAGGCACTTGCAACCCGTTGATGAACGCGAGTGCAGATATGTCTTCACCACAGTTGGGGACCTTGGCGAGTTGGCTTTGGAAGAAGTCGATGTAAGACTTGAGGTTGTCGCCTTGTCTCATCTTAACATAAAGAAAGTGGTGGCTATTCTTCTTGGATTCTCAGCGAGAGGCATATTGAGTGAGAAACGCTCCGGTTACCTCCTCAAAGTTGTGAAGAGAGTGCGGATGCAAAGAATAGAACCAATCTGAGATTGCACCTTTCAAGCTGGAAGGGAAAGTGAGGCACATGATCGGATCGTCGAGGGGGGATATCACCATTTTGTCCCGAAGGATGTGTTGAACTGGATCGTTCACTCCGAAGTAGTAGTCAAAGGTTAGAGTCGAGAACTTCTTCGGCAACTCGCACTTCTGGATCTCCTTGGAGTCGGGAGAATCAAAGACTTTGTCGGTTCAGGGCGCTGGACAGCTTTGCAGCTTGGCTTCCGCGACCCGTTTATGGGTCAGCTCGTTAAGGGCTTGTGGTCAGGTGATCCACCGACTTCAGTGTCGCTCTTCGACTGCGTCGATGGCTGGCTGTTCTGGAGAGCAGCAATCTGAGCTTGTTGTTCCTTCATCTGCTCATTCATGTCGTTGAGCATCTGAAGAAGTTGATCTTCGTGCTGCTGCGTGGTTGGACAATGGCGGCTGGTTCCTGAGGTGAGGAGGAACCAGTGTCATCGGTGGTACGTGGCTGATCGTCGGTATGTGGGGGGGGGGACCGTGCCGCCAGTGATGCTGACGGCCTTGCCTTTGGATGTTGCGTCGTTGATGTTAAGCGTTTTGTTTTCTTGGGGCCATCGTCGATGTGGAAGAGTCTTTTTGAGGAAAGTAGAGAAGAGATCTTGTGTTAGGACTCAGCTCTCAATGCAAACACCTATTTGTGGTGGAGATTTTCCGCTGCAAGCGAGACGATCGATCCACGGCATAAGTGATAGAATGGGTTTAGTGTAAGTGCAAAATAATAATCGCAACACAAAAAAGGAGACAGAGACAAAGGATTTTTATGTGAAAACCCAAATCGAAAAAAGTTATGGGGAGGATGGAAGTTCACTATAATTCGCAGGTTTTACAGGAATTACAGGAATTGGTGGGTGAGTATTGTGTTAGAATTGAGAGGATGGCCTAAGTCCTTCTCGTTGGAGGTCTATTTGTACTGAACCGTTGATGATGAAGGAGAGCTGACGAGGTTCCTGCAACTGCTTGATCTCCACGTGCGGGGGTTTAACGGCAGTGATTATGGACGCTGGACTGTCAGGATTGAGTGTAATGTATCTCTTCATTGTCCATAATTGTTCGCCTTAAGTGCAGGGCGTCACACATCTTTAATGAGGTATCATCTTCACCATCCCTACGTCTATTAGTGTTCTCTCTCCCATCTTGAATGTCATCTCTAGAGTTCTTTTTATTTTTATTTTTTTCCTAACCCTTTTACTCTAATTTTTAAGTCCTGAAACTCTTTAAGGATTAGATCTAATTTACTCTCTATATCGAGAAGATCAGAGTGATATGTTCTACCACTATCGACAAATGCAAATGCAATACACGCAATCACACAGATACAAATCAATCCCCTAAGTGTCACTAAATGTGTGCACTATATGACCAAATGAAAAAAAATTCCTAATGACTTCTAAAATGACGATACAGAAAATGATTCATAAAAGTGAAAATGCAACAGACAGCAATATAGGCAATTAGAAGCAACAAATACAACACCACCGCAAGTTCCCAAAAGATATGCAAAATATCGCAAAAGTGAGGTGAGTTTAGAATATACCTAAAGGCACTTGAAAAGAACCAATACCGAGTAGTGACTCCAAATAAATTGTATAGAGGCCGAATCTGTTGCCCAAAAGCTGTGAAATCTCCCCAGTGACTCCGAGACTCAGTTACGGATCCAACACTTCAGACGAAACTCGAATCGGACTCCAATCGGGCCTGAAACCGGCTCTGAATCAAAATTGTACTGTTGTAGGAACAGTGCGGCTCAGATCGGAGTTGTTGATGTCAGCTCGGCTCGGCTGATGTCAGCATCAGCTCGGCGACTCGGGTCGGCTCAGTCTGAGCGATAACGTTAGCATCAGCTCAGATCTGGCTGCAAGCAGGTCAGATTCTGATTTGTCGGTGGGTCAGGTCGAATCTCGATTCGGGTTTTGAAAACTGAAACCTGATTTCCTTCTCTCACCGACTGCTAGGGTTGATCCTGGCGACATCGATCAGAAAACACAGTGACGAAGAGGCGTTGGTGAGGGCTTCGGTGGCGGTGGTGTTGGACTGCGAGGTCTCGACTTCGGCGATGACGACGGAGGGAGGCCTCAACGAAGGTGGCGACAACGAGATCTGGTGACAGAAGACGACGGAGCTAAGCGGCGGTGATTGGATCTGTGTCGATGGTCTAACGTGGCGAAATTGGTGGAGATGAAGAGGAGGAAGACGGAGAGGCGGCGGTGAGGTCGTCGACGCTTAGCGGACAAGGTTGGGAAGGAGGTTGCGGGGGGAAGGCGCCGAGAGTGTCGGCTGCGACGACTGTCAAAGCATGGTTTAAAGTCGGGTCTCGGCAGCCGACTCGGCCAGCACCAAGACGGATCGGTCTCAGCGACTCGGATCGGACTCAGACAATACGTGCAAATACTACATAAAAAGCTAAAAAAATTATGACAAATTGTAAAAAAACTGTAGACATCAAAATTCATGTATCACATATTCAAAACATATCACCTAACACACAAAACATAAAGTGAAAGCATAAATACAAGCGTCGTCAGTAGAAACATATCAAAATACACGCATAATATAGTAAATTGCACAATATAATTCATAAGTACCTGCTAATATGTCATTTCCACATTGAATTGCAAGGAGGCATAAAATCATCATTATCATCATCCCCGCGATAAGTATAGAAACCAAGTATATAGTTTCCATAAGGATAATATTATGTTTGTGGGTGAGATCCTGTAGGCTGAGATGATTGGCTAAAGGACCCAGCATCAGAGTAATATGACGGTAAGGGTTGTGCAATATCAGCTCCATGATGATACTACCCAAAACCTCTATATTCAACGCTGCTAGTAGAATATTCACCAGTGCTAGAATAATCAGTTTTAGAATATTGCCAGATATCAAATCCAACCCCTATAAATGACCTTCAAGACTATGATAACCATGTGAGTAGTTATTATGTCTACTCGAATAACCATCGCTAGAACTCAAATCAACTAACCGATCCAGATGCCTACGCTGTTGCGAAATCCCCGCTCGGCCTCCATGATCTGTATCTTGTGTGGCATAATATTCTGAATCCCATGTCATAGCACCACCTCGTTGGCTTCCACCATCACCATGAATCTCTTCATCATTACCGCCATCACTGCCATTACAGTCGCCATCATCACCGCCATCACCGCCGTCATCATCACAGCCATCGTCGTTGTCGTCATCGTCACCACCATCAGCGCCACTTTCGTCACTACGACGAATACCTTCATCCAACTTAAATCATCTGGTAGTAACATCGATTATTCTCCCATCCGAATCCACTGATCCAATATATCATCATTGAAAATATTGTTCAGATCATTGTCTATTACAACCTGCATGATATTTTCATATCAACTTCAACAACTTTATCCATTAGAAAGAATATATAATCAGCAGTCTTCGAGATATTAGTAGTATCAACAGAGACCGTACTTCTATCACAATAAATCATAAAATTAACAATAGACTTTCTATTCCGGGAACTCTAGCCATCACACATGATCATGCATGCAACCATACTACGGCCATTTTGTTTTTATTAAAGTAATATATGCTTCAATTTATTTCATTTCCTCCTCTAAATAAAGATTGCCAATCTGATACCCTGTAGCCTTTTACACCTGGGCCTGCCTCTGTAATAGTATTAATCATGGGTTGGTAGTAAGGACCACTATCAGCTGCATTGAATGGTATTGCATTGTAGTGAAAGAACTTCGCCATGAATTTTCCAACTTTTTTATATTCTCAGATGAAAACATGCTTTAGATTGATTTCTATTTTGTTGGGAACATGTAAGGATCAATACCACGAGCTGCAATTCAGCTTCTCTAGTGGTAAAACTCCGACGCAATCCACGGTTAATCCCTGATCCTGAAGGCTGCGAACTACTGCCACTACTATCTCTTGTATGATCTTCCGCCGATCTCCAAGCTATTTCACTAATTTCTTTTATAGCTTGTTTTAATTGTTTTCTTTCAACTCCTTCCAAACCACCAACTTTTTCATTTCATTTTCAGAATCTTCATCGGCCACATCATAAAAATCTTCCTCACTTAAAGATTTCATAAGTTACTCTTTCTTAGATTTTATGGCCGCTCTTTCTTTACTACCTTTAGAAAGATGTCTCATTATTTGAGACACTTCTTTTGGTACTCGCAAACATCCTTCTACCTGACCAGGTACATGTGTTATATGTTGCTTCAATCTAGAGATACCACCATGGACTTGTCTCCAAGGTTCTAAATATCGGATATTGGGATCGTATCGGATGGAAGTTTTTCATATCGGATATCGGGGGAGATATCGGGGATACGCGTGCATATCGGGCGTTCATATCAGACACTATATATAATAAAATATTGATAACTAAAAGTTGGTTTAGAGTCATAGATATCATCTACCTATTAAAAATGATGTAATATGCTTGCAAAGACAGTAAAAAACAATTTACATTTGCACGCAGTCGTGCAATAAATAAGTTATTTCATATCGGGCGATTTATCGGCCAATATCGGGAGATTTATCGGCCGATATTTCACATATCGGCCGTTTTTTTTGCTGCAAACAATATGGTGAACGATTTCCCCATATCGTATCGGTAGCGGTCAAAAAAGGAGATATCGGACGATATCCCGGCCAACTCGGTCGATATTTAAAACAAAGCTTGTCTCCCACAAAAATTACACTTCACAAGTTTTCTATTTCCACCAACAGGGGTATCATGTTCCCATCCAATATCACGTTGCTTTAGAGCCATACTGAAATTCAAAAATTATCTGTTAATTAAATTAAAACTAAAATTAACTAAATTAACTAAATTAAAATTAAATTAAATTAAACTAAACTAATTTATACTAAATTAAATTAATTACCTAACTTCAATAAAATTATTAAATTACCTAACTTAAATAAAATTAAACTAAATTAAGTTAAACTAAACTAATTTAAACTAAATTAAACTAAATTAAATAGAGAGAGACTGAGGGGGGAAAGGAACAGAGGGGGAGGGAGGACAGAGAGAGGGAGAGAGGATAAAGAGACAGAGGGAGAGAGAGGACAGAGGAAGAGGGACAGAGGGAGAGAAACGGAAAAGGAGAGAGATCGACGAACAGAAAGGGAGAGAGAGGACAGAAGGACTGAGGGAGAAAGGATATAGGGAGAGGGGCTGCGGGAAAAAGGACATGGGGAGAGGGACATAGGGAGAGAGAGGGGGGAGAGAGATTGACGGAGAGAAAGAGAGAGAGAGAGGACAGAGAGACTGAGGGAGAGAGAGAGAGGGACAGAGGGAGAGACAGAGAGAGTTTGGAGAGGGACAGAGGGGGAGAAAGACAGAGAGGGGGAGGAGAAGACAGAGAGACTGAGGGAAAAAGAGGTCAAAGGAAGAGAGGGAATACCGACAGAGCAATGGCGACGGCACCAGCGAGTTTCTCCCTCAGTCGGCGACGGGAGATCTGGAGAAGAGGTAAGTTCTCTGTTTTTTGGCCTTTTTTTTATTTTATATGCGACAAGTCACGGGCGTCTTCAGCAGCTCGTGGTTGAACCCGAATCGGGTTCGACTCGAACCTGACTAGGCCGACTCGGCCGAATCTTCCAAGACTCGGCCAACTCGGCTTCGAGTCGAACCCGATCCGGATTCGACTCGGATCTGCTCAATGACTAGGGCATCCGAGTCATCTCGGACCACGCCGAGTCGAATACGACTCAACCGAGATTGCGATCACTATGTCGAAGGCGGTGGCGTCAGTGATGTCGACAAAAATGGTGGCTGACGCTGCTGCAAGTGATGTCGGCAATGGTGGCGGCGAGGACTCATGTCTGCAATGTCGACGAACTGGTTGAAGACGGTGGCTGCGGTGGAGGGGGTTGGGTTAGATTTGGGGGAAGAAGATGAACAATAACTGGTGGGATTTTCAGCCCTTCTTTTATTTTTGCACTTTTTTTATTCTCTTTTTTATTTTTTATTTTGATTTTTTTAAAATCTTATCTAGGGCTTCAGATTTTTTTTTTTGAAACCAGTGAAGAGAAATGGTTGAGAGAGAGAATCTAAAGCATTGAGGAAGGGAATTTTTTCGTGGAGGAAGAAAAGAGCAGGAAATTAGGGCTATGATACCAATTTGATGTAGAACGAAAAAGGGAGGAAGACCAAAAGGGGAAAATTAGGGTTTAGAGGATACAGATTACTTTTGACTTTACCACCAAGGAGATCTCTCTCCCCCTCAGCATATCACCATGCAGAGATTCAACACAGAGCAATAAATGCAATGTAATTTTTCAATTTTCCAAAAAAACTTTACCAAGAACTACAGCACTTGGCATTTTATAGACCCATACAAATAGAACTCTATCGTCATACTCGACATGGGACTAAACTAAAAGATGAAAATAAGTCTAACCTAAAATAGAAAGTAAAAGACCCTAAACAAAAATAATTCCCATCAGTATTTCTCGAATATATAAGGTAAATTGATGACATGAGCATGGGTATCTCAGACCTAATGCCCTCCTACTTCACTAGGTCGTCTGCATGGCCCTAGTAGGAATATTGGTCTACAGAACATCCTTGTCAACTACAGATAGTGAGTCAAACTAGCTTGGGATCTTAAGCACCAATAATTATAAGAGAGAATTGGTTGAGTCATTCCATAATATGTGAACGGTTGTCATTTTTATCAACAAAGGAGTCATAACTGCATGCCAGTTGTACCAGACGAGATACCAAAAGTTGTTGCGATTCTTCACCTACCGACCCAAAGAGTAAATGACAATAATGACCCCTAAACATAAATATCACTAGGCAATGAAGTAGGTAGGCACAGAAAATCCTAATAAATTTCCAGTAGTTTACCTTTACCGGGAACTAATTGAGAGAATCTTGTTTTTTTGTCTCATGCACGATTGATAAGCACGATTTTGTCACATTTTTATGTCCATATTTATCTATTATTTGTTTATAAATAATGCTACTCGGGTATTTTTAGTGGTGTTTTGCAGACAAAGCTATTAGGAGAAGACTGACCGCAAAAGTGTACTTTGTGGACGTTTGGCATGCTAAAAGAAATTTGAACGCAAAATGGAAGATTAGACATTGTCGGAGTTTCTCTACTGCTCCTAAAATTCTTACCACAGAGATCTACACCCAGTTTGAAGATGTTTGAGTCCAGTTGAGCGAAAACACAATTCTGCAAAGTACAGGGGCTTAAATCTAAATTTTAGACTAATTAGGTTATCTATGTAATTTTATATTTGTTTGGGGATCTTTATGTAAAATAGCCAAACTCTAGGTTATAAATATCCATGTAAAGGCTAGGGTTAAGGCTGAACTTTTTTGGGCCAAATTCTGCCTAGATTTCCGTAGCCATTTTAAAGGAATATTTTTACTTCTTTTTGCATTTTTTTGGCTCTTGATTGGCCGATCTGATACCTTTGCAGCGCTGTTTTACCACTGTTCCTTGGTTTTTGTGCATCGGGGTTGTTCTGCTTCGTCACGCGCGCTGGAGAAAGGCGGCGTCTCCACTTGGGGTTTCATTCACGAAGTTGAAGCGCGTGGGGCCCAGATCTGTGACGACAGCGAGCTTTGCGAGAGAACCCGTGTGGGGCCTTTGAGTTGCTACACGATAGCAACGAGGCAAAGGGGACGCGTGGCCTTCCTTTCGTCCCTCGCGCATGTGCATAAAGAGGACCCACCACAAAAGCGGATGTCTTTTTCATTTTGCAAGCTTGCCTCCTTGCCTTTCTTTGCATGAGGACCATGCAGAACTTGGTCATGATTTCAATGCAAAGGAGGACCCACGTGCCCTCTCCCTTCTTTTCACTCTCAGTGGACAAGTGATTATGATAACCCTTTAATTAAGTTAGCCGGAGTAGTTTATCTAGTTTAGTTGGTTATTTATTTGGTAGTATAAGTAATTGATAATTGATTTATTAATTTAACTGGTTCTTCACTGCAATCAACATATTAGTAGTTTAATTATGTCTCATTTATCAGACTGATTTGTTATTAATTTAATCATACATAGATTTCCATCGAACACCTAGGGGCTGAACCAAGGCTAGAATTTCCAGTGGTCATCCGTTGGACCTCCTGTCTAAGATTGTATACACACCAATTGACCTATCACTTTTAAAAATGATTTCGAGAACCAGTAGGTATAAGACAGGCTATGTATATCTAGTTAATGATCCATTCAGGGTTTACCGCTTTTTCGCATTTAATTTAATTTGTCTATTTTATTTACCTTTGACAGATCATGTAACGTAGATGATACCATGTGCTTATATCTAGTGTTTAGATCTAGTGTTCAGACTTAGTTTGCCTGTTAGAAGTAGAGATTTTGTGAGTAATAATAGACCGGAATAGAGACCGAGATTGACCGCTTGATTCTAGTTTTAGGGGATTCAAACCAAGGGTTTGCCTTTTCTTAGATTGATAATTAGTTTAGGACAACCTTCAAACTCACAAACTTTTGACCAATCCGTCTAGAAGTGTCGAAACTGTAAGAATCACCTGTCTCTGTGGATCGACACTCAAGTGCTACATCGAACGACCGTACACTTGCGCTAAAATAAAACAGGAGAGTCAAATTTCACCATCAACGGTCTTAAATTGGGACTTGTCTATTGCCTTACTTTTGCCCTACCAATTCATTGATCACCTCTTATCCATTTATTTAGCTCGGATAAATATAGCATCAACTGTGTCGTCTGCAAGATAATCTGCGCAGTGGATGCTACAAAAATCCGGCAAAGGAGCTTCCCCTAAGTAACCCAGAAAATCAATATGGTGGAGGGAGAGACTATTACCCTAATCTCAACTGCCCAAAACGTGAAGGGGAAGATAAAGGCAATCAGCAATGGAGAAAGTCCAAATGGTGATCTCCCCTAACACAAATGATCCCACATGGTTGGCACATCAATAATTATCAACCTAAATGAAGCAATATATATTTATGTGTTGCAGCAAATATTTTGCATTCATGTGCCCAAGGTGGCCTAGTGGTAAGTCATTGGATTTGCTCCCCAAATGGCTTGGGTTCAAAGCCCTCGGTGGACATATTTCGCCCCCCGGCTTCGGCTTGCAATTTACCCTATTTTGTGGTGGGAAACTCCGATGGCGGGGCTACAGGACCCGTGGGATTAGTCGGAGTCACACTCGTTATCCGCGTTGTGGGCCCCGGATACCCTAATGGATTTCAATTTTTATATACATATATATAGAGAGATAGGCTTGTGTCATTCCGGAAGGATTCGAGGCTGAATCCTTCCCACTCAAATACAACCTTACGACATTTGAATACAAGATCATTCTGTTGAAGTTGATCTATATTATTTCAAGTACATATATACCAAAAATCAAGTATTTTAAATACTTTTGCCCATGCATCAAGTAGGAGAAAAACGGACGGCCTAAATAGTAAGTTGGTTGGTTTAATGGTGTAGAACATTTGAAACCTAACAAAAATTGGTTTGTAGGGATTTTTAAATGTTTAGATCATGATCAAATGGCCGGGTCGAGAATTTGTATGTCTAAAGACATAGATCTAACCAACTCACTACTTTCGGCCGTCCATTTTGCGTCGCTTGATGGATGGACAAAAGGTATTCCAAAACACTTGATTTTTTATTTTTAGTTACCTTAAATAATATAGATCAACTTCAACAGAGTGGATCTTGTATTTGAACATCGGGTGTTGGTATTTGAGAAGGATTCGGGCTCGAATCCTTCCAGAATGACACAAGTCTCTCTCTCTCTCTCTCTCTCTCTCTCTCTCTCTCTCTCTCTCTCTCTCTCTCTATATATATATATATATATATATATATATATATATATATATATATATATATATATATATATATCTTGTATTCACACACACCAACCATGTGAAATAAGGTTAGAACGGCTGTAACACCCCTCCCTCCCCTCCCTCCTAGGAGGGGGGAGTTGGCTTAGGTAATTAATGTGCGGTGTGTGAGCCTTTACCTTTCAGGAGAAAAAAAAATATTGACGCTATGGTTGACGGGTCAAGATAATGGACAGAAAAGATTAGACTGAGATGAGGGTCTGAAGGAATAAAAGGGACTGATACATGGACCATATTAAAATCTTGTACAAACGAATTAAGCAACATAGATATATATAAACCATGGCTTCCTAGGTTGACTTTGTGATTGGGTACTTGCATCTATTGAAACATGATATCATATTTCTCACATCGCATACTAACAAATATAAGTTGCATTCCTTTTAGCTAGCTCTCCAACTATCTTTGAGACATCAGGCCCGCCAAAAATTTCAAATAGACCAGCATAGGCTGTTGGGTGTATTGATAAAGCTTTAGATTATAGCAAATTTGCTCTTTTTTCAAATATTCTTTCGTCTAATCCCTCTCTCTCAATGAGTTGACTAGATTGATAGTGCTAGGAATAAGGTTGATTTACAGCTTAGAAGCTTTAAATTCCAGCTTTACTTCATTTTAAAGGGTGATGGAGACTAAAAGATCGTGCTGACACTAACATAGAGGGTTTAAATAATTAGAAATGTATGATTTGTCAGGATGGAGATTGTCAGGGTGTGAGATGGAGAATTAGCTCCAATTCATCTTTCAGCAAATCTCTCTCAATGAGTTGGCTAATTAGTAGCTTTGCAGATAGGATTGACTTATAGATTAGAACCTTTAAATTTCAGCTAAAATTCATTATAAAAGGTAATGGACACTGAAAGAGCCTTTGAATAATTAGACGTCCATGTTTTTCATGGTGGTGGAGATTGTAGGGAGAATCAACTGCAATTCATCTCTCTCTCTCTCTCTCTCTCTCTCTCTCTCTCTCTCTCTCTCTCTCTCTCTCTCTCTCTCTCTCTCTCTCTCAGTTGACTAAATTGATAGTGTTGGGAATGGGGTTGATTTAGAGATTAGAAACTTTAAATTCCAGCTTTAATTCATTATTAAGGGTAATGGGCACTAAAAGAGCGTAGTGGACACTGAAAGAGTGTTGAAATAATTAGAAGTGTGTGATTTGTCAAGATGTTGGAGATTGTCAAGGGAGTGAGAAGGAGAGTCAATTGCAATCATCTTCTTTCTTTTAAAATTTTGGGTAAAACAACCCAACTAAAGCAAAAACAATTTCCACTATTGGCTGATATCAGCTTTGATAATGCGTCAACATCATCGCAGGTAGGCCAAATCCCAATAAAGTATTAGTAACATGTATCAAAATCGGGTAATATTTCAAACCTTGGTTACAAGAGTTCAGCAAACATCTTGTTCCATGGTTGCTTCTCAAAGATGGAGTAGCCAAAGTTCAACCTAGAGCTTTATGAAGCCATCTATCGGGTCCAGTGGGCATTCAAGTGATAAGATTATCAATGAAGAAATGATTAAGAAGGTGGACTTTCTTGTTGGGCCAATGGAATGTAATTTAAAGGGAAGGTCATCAAGGCTTCATCCGGGTTGTCATATAATTACAATGTCTCAAGATGAAGTTCCAACTCTCCACTACACGAGGGAAGTGAGAAAAAACCAAGAATCGGAGCTCAGGAGAGATACAATTCAATAGATCCTAAGCTTAACCTATGTTGCACGGACATGGCAATGTTGAAATAGACACGATATGCGGACACGTGGCAAATTCTTAAAATTACCCACGACACGCATGTCCGACACGTTTCGGACATAACATAGCTCCATGATAGAAGTGTCTGTGCTACATAGGACTTAACAAGGACCTATAGATTGCTCAAACCAAGAGAGTCGCATAAGGTAGAGATATGACTCCAAACTATGATCTCAATATCTGAGATGATCTTGGAGAAACCGGACAAACTCCATTGAGGAAGTCGAGCTAATTTCACTAGACAATGGGTTGGAGTCTAGGTTGAAAGTCTGGTGAAGGGAAAGATCAGGGAGGAGATTATCATATTCATGAGGAATAATGAAGATGTCTCTTCTTGGATACCCGCGGATATGTCAAGGATTTTCACTCGACAATGGGGTTGGAGTCTAGGTTGAAAGTCTGGTGAAGGGAAAGATCAGGGAGGAGATTATCATATTCCTGAGGAATAATGAAGATGTCTCTTCTTGGATAGCCACGGATATGTCAAGGATTGATTTGACTAATTGTGCATAGGCGTAGAGTAAAGAGAGGAACTTTTCAAGAGAGAGTTGACGAGATTGTAAAGTGGACTAGCTTAATTCATTAGGAAGTGAAGTTCCTAATCTGACTGGATAATCCAGTGAGGGTTAAGGAGACAAATGACAAATTCAGCATGTGCTTATTTTACTACAACAAGGTCTACCCAAAGGACACTTACCCTTCTCCTGGAATTGATTGGATGATAGATGAGGATGGGAGAATACGAACTCCTTTGCTTTATGGACACCAATTCAGGCTATAATCAAGTCAGAATGGCGACAGGCAATGAGGAAAAGGTAGCATTCATCGCAGAGGGGAACTAGTTCTCCTCCAAGCTTATATACTTCGGGCTTAAAAACCGTAGGAGCAACAAATTAAAGGATGGTAACAAACTGTTCAGAAGGCAAATAGGGTGAAACATGAAAATTTTGAAGTGTACAGAATTCTTCGAAGGTACAAGAAAAAGCTCAAACCAAATGTGTTTTTAGTGTACATATGGAAAGTTTGGGTTTCATGATCACCTCGAGATGAATAGAAGCAATGCTGTCCTGGAGATGAAGTTACCCCAAAATTTGAAAAAGGGTGTAGCGCCTAATCAGGAGACTCAGCTCACAAGTGTTTCCCTGCTAGGTCACCACATCAGTAAATGCCCTTCTTCAAAACGTCGAGGAAAGCCAATAAGCTTGAATGGACTAAACAATGTGTGAAAGCTTTCAATGAGATAAAGAGGTACTTAAAATCACCTCGCTACTCAGCACGCCACAGGGGAGGTGCTCTACCTTCAAGCAATAACACTAGTAGTTGTCTGCTCAGTATTTCTAAAAGAAGAGGAAGTTCATATGCCAAACTATAATATCAGCCACATCCTCAGAGGTGCAAAATAGAGGTACAAGAAGATAGAGAAGAACTCGTTCACCTTGATAGTAGCTACCTGGAGGTTGAGGTCTATTTTCAATCGCATATGATCCAAGTTCTAATGCTCAGACTTGCTGAAAAATGCATGATACTCTGAGAAACTATATAGCTTAGAAAGTTCTGATTACAAGGTATGGAAGATGTATGCGGATGAGTCATCTTTCGAGACGAGCTGGAGCAGTAGTGATCATTGGGCTAGACAGACCATCTGTTGGATTATGCATCACATTTGGGTTCAGGGCGAGCACCAACAAAGTAGGATCAAAACTCTTATTGTGGTCTTCTCTGTCACCCATACAACTAGATCAGTCAAGGCAGAGTTACTTAGCAATGCACAGTTAGTCACCAAACAAATCAATGGTGATTATGAGTTGAGGGACCTAGTGACAGTGAAATGTCTGAAAAACTAGAGCAATTGAAGAACTACTTCCGAATATCAAGCGCAAAGAATGAAAGAGCAGATGCATTGTCCAAGCTGGTCTCTGCACCAGCACTCAAGCTCAGGAGGACTTCGCAAGTGGAGTACAGCTTCGTGAAAGATGAAGTGGGGAAAACGTGGGTGGACAATATAGTGTTCTTAATTAGGGGAAATTATCAGACGAAAGAAGAGAGCACAAAAAATCATGAGATGATCTCTCTGTATGTCATGGACGAGAAGAAACTCTTGACAGTGCATATCCATACATACACACATATATAGACATGTCCATACATCCAAAAGTCAATCACATACTTCTAATAATATAATAACATGCAATAATTAAAACCTTGCATTTTTATGACTTTGCAAAAGATATAGTCCTTGGTTTTTCAGTTTTCGATAGAGTAGCTCAATGTATATTATTTTAAGCATCATTCAAGTCAATGTTTTGACTACCTTTTCCTAAAAGTTCATATTTATATATAAATGAAAGTAAATAACCATATCAGAAATGAACAAAGGAGTGTGCAAGAGATATAATACAAGCAAGGTTCCAAATATCGGATATCGGGATCGTATCGGATGGGGTTTTTTCATATCGGATATCGGATATCGGTGGAGATATCGGGGATACGCGCGCATATCGGGCGTTCATATCAGACACTATATATTATGAAATATTGATAACTAAAAGTTGGTTTAATGTCATAGATATCATCTACCTAATAAAAATGATGTAATATGCATCAAAAACAGTAAAAAATAATGTACATTTGCATGCAGTCGTGCAATAAATAAGTTATTTCATATCGGGCGATTTATCGGGCAATTTATCGGCCGATATCGGGCGATTTATCGGCCGATATTTCAAATATTGGCTGTTTTTTGCTGCAAACGATATGGCGAACGATTTCCCCATATCATATCTGCAACAGGCAAAAAAGGAGATATCAGACGATATCTCGGCCGACTCGGCCGATATTTAAAACAGGGAAGACAAGTGTCTAAGAAGTGTGTGCCATCAATGCCTTAAATTAGAAATGTATTATATAATTGAGGAAATGTTGAGAAATGCCCGACAGGGGTCTAAGGAGTGTCCATGAAGTGTCGATGTCCGACACTGCATGTCGATGTGTCCAATACAAGTACGGTTTCATGACAGCAGTACCCTTGCTACTAGGACTGTAAATGGTACCCGATAACCCGATTCGATTTTTTACTAACGGATCGGGTTTGGATCTAAAAACTAGACCTGAAATCCTTATCGGGTCGGGTTTGGATATTACTATTTCAAACCCGAAACCCGATAACAAACCCGAAAAGAGAGTAAATGTTATAAATGATACTTATCATGATACATTTCACTATATTTAAATTAGTAAAATTACAAAATGAGAACTTGATCATATTATTATAAAAGCAAAGTATATATATTTTCATTTTGCATCTAATAAAATTGAAATACAACTTTAAAAAATAACTCTCATTGAAATTTTAATACACTTTTTTAAAATCCGAATCCGACCAGAATCCGAGTCCAAACCCGAATTCCTTATCGGGTTCGGGTTCGGATATGGCATGGATCCGACCCGAACCCGACCCGTTTACACCCCTACTTGCTACAGAGTGCAACACCTCCCATTGGGAAGATGTACCGTTCCAGTTACCAACGCCTTAATCATATACCCTTATTATAGCACCTTCTACCTTAAGTGGTTGGTGGATTGCTAAAGAATCCAGTTTGGCAAGGGTAGACAAAGTGGAGCACAAAACAGTGTGTCCTCAAGGACATCCTAACAGGTGAAAAGTGAGCATGTACTCAAAGAATTAGATGAAGGTGCCCTATGACAGGACTGAGGGAAAAAAATCCATCAAGCTCCCGGGGATAGAAGTTGCCTAATTGAAAAAGATTAAAAAATACTTTGAATTATGTTATCAATCTAATTTTGCCAAGAAACTTCCTAAAGGACATCCTAATAGGTGAAAAGTGAGTATATACTCACAGAATTAGATGAAAGGTGCCCTATGACAGGACTGAGGAAAAAAATCCATCAAGCTCCAGGGAATAGAAGTTGCCTAATTGAAAAAGATGATTTAAAAAATACTAAGAATTATGTTATCAATCTAACTTTGCCAAGAAACTTCCTCATCTGGTGTACTAGAAAAGATACAACATCATGCACAGTAGGGAAATCAAGCAAATGGAAATTGCTCAGGCGTGGCACTTGATCGACACACCCCCCCCCCCCTGCATTGAAGGGAGTGGGTGGTTCTCAAGGTTGAAGGACATGTACGAGGTTCCATAACATGTAACACGAAGCCATTATCATGTGTTTGGATCAAGGAATGGTGATAGCAAGTAACTCGTACTTTTTAATGGAAATTGGATTGGAAATTTACAAGAACTGGCAGGCATGCTTCATAATAATGGATAAGGAGCGCAAGTCTGCTTGTGGAATCCTCAATGAGACAACAGAACATGTGATTTGATTGAGCCATAAGTTCATATTACGGCTCCCCAAGGGCATACAGTAATCATCAAGGATCACAATTGTGTAGTCTATAAAGTGAATTTATGGAGATGATAATAGCAAAGATGTTTATCACAAAACCAAACAGGTTACTGTTCTATGTTAGGTTTTGCTCGAAAACATATCAAGGTTTGAAATATTTGTATTGTGAAGGTCTCGAGTCCTCCTTTACATATCGGTATCACATAATTCGATTGCTACAGATGAGAATATCAAATTGTAGGTATTGACGGTTAAAAAAAGATTAAATTAATTAAAATTACCAAAAACAGTAAAGACAACAACCAACCTTTAAATTTTTCTTGAATAATTGATAAGGTTTTAATTGGGTTTCCATGTAATATTGGACAATGGAACAACTGAAGTGACAGTAAATTTGGAAAATCAGGTATAATTGCCTGGAAACATAACTACATAAAAAGAGTAATATGTGGAAAAGATTAGGTCAATGTTTTACCTTGACCACATAAACGCGAAAAAACATGTGTAGAGGGATAAAAATTTGAAGTATAAATTACACATTTTAAGTAAATGATGTCGAAGTAACTCTTTTAGATTTATACTTTATTCATATGATAATCTACTAGTTTATTAATTTCTATTAACTTCTAATAATTTGTACCACTATTCCTTATGATGGAAATTTAACTGTATGCTCTATTTTTTTTAAGATTTTTACATTTTCTTGTCAGTTTTTCTCATTTTTATGTTAAATCCTTGTTACTTGTAGTTAGGTTTTTTTGGTCAATTGACAGGTGTTATCCGCTAATTAATTAGCTTTTTTTATTTGGTTACAGATATATTTCCTTATTGGTCAAGTAAATGATGGGGGTCAGGTCCCAGCCAAGTAAAAGCAAAAAGATCCACATGAAAAAGGGGCCTCTTATGATCAGATTGGATCCAGGCCAGGTTAGTTTGTGAATGACCCTGACCGCCCCGGAAATTAAAATCTGGTTTTGGAACCATATGTTCTCCATTGATACTTTGGATCAGATTCAGTGCAGGTAATACTCAAGCCAGTCCGGGTAGCATTTGGGTACATTCTGATCCACTTGCATCCCTAGTAATTGCGGGTTCATCCTCATTTAATTTTAAAAAAACATATGGACAATTTCATGATGATTGCAGTTTTCATGCCCACAAAGCCATTGAGGTTCTTGAGGATCGAGCAACTTAATGCTTCTCTCCTATGTCCTTAAAAGACATAAATGCAGGAATAACATGAAAAACATGAAACATAAATTTTAAACCGAAACTAATCATGTGATGGAAAGAATTGTAGTCAGCATACAAAGGCATTTTTAAAAAATAATAATAAAGGAAAATGATAATCAATGACAAAAATAGGAATTTACACCTACCTGAAATGGACTGGAGCATAGGTGCGAAAGATGACCTGAGTTCTACTAGTGTTAACTTCATTGTTAATCCAATCAAACAATGTCTTGATTGACCTATGATAAGCACTTTCCACGCTCATTTCCATCTTCACCTCATCCCCCACTTGGAAATAACATCCCCTGAGTAAAAGATTTGAAATCAAGCAAAATAAAGTGAATTCTCCAGTACAAATAGTAATTGGTTATCAGAAACTCCCTCCATTAGACAACTTATATCATACTTCTCACATTAGACAACACATATCATAATGATTATACAATTGTTGCTTTCATGAAAAGCATGAAAAAACAGGTCAGTTGATAAGTCAGAAACTACCTGTTAATTTAACATAATTAACAACATATCAAAGAACAACACAACTAAAATAATTTTGTCTGAAAATAATCTTACTAAGCAACAACATATGCATAAAGTATCAAGTTTATTATTCATGATTCGCATAGGTCAACTAATAGATACTTTGCTCTACTCAGAGAATAACTTGGTTGACAGTCACATTAAAGAAAGTTGAACAACTGAAACATATAACAATCCATCATATATCCATCATATCCACAACAAAGATGTAGATTCATGAAGAAGGCAAAAGAAATGACAGCTAAACCTCTTAGGAAACTTATTATTTAACAATAAGTTATCATGAGCTAATTAGTTAATGTTAGGCATGCTAGATACCCTGCAATTTCAGGAAAAAGGACATGTATGACTCATGCAAGGGAAATGGTAGAGTATACATATCGCAATTGCACTTTTCCTTTCATATACATATATATATATATATATATATATATATATATATATATATATATATATATATATATATATATATATATATAGAGAGAGAGAGAGAGAGAGAGAGAGAGGAATCTGTACCTTAGCCGCCAGCTGAGAGAGACTCTCTCAGCTGGCGTAACGTGACTGAATTTCAACCACAAATTTGGGTGCTGGTACCATGATCGTAGTTTTATATGAGGACTGTGATTAAGTCGCAGTGTTTTTATGAGAACTGTTGCCATGGTCGCAATCTTTTCTAAGGACTGCGACCAAGGTCGCAGTCTTTTTTTTAGGACTGCTACCATGATCGCAGTCCTAATTACACTGAAAATATATGATTTTTTAGGACTGCGACCATGTTGCAGCAAGCACTGTTCGAAGTATCGGCCGAGTCGGATACGACTCGGCCGAGTCGTATCCGACTCAGCCACCTCCAATATGACTCGGAGGCCCGAGTCGCCCGAAGATCGTCGAGTTGACCGAGTCGCGTCCGAGTCGGACCCGATCCGGGTCGACTCGGCGCCCGTGACCCCCCCGATAAAAAGCGCTGAGGGAGAGAGAGATCAGATCTGATCTCTCTCTCTCTCGCCCCCGCCGTCGCCCTCGCCGTCGCCGTCTGCAGGTAATTCTCCCTCTCTCCCTCTCAGTCTCTCTCTCTCCCCCTCTCCCTCTCTCTATGCCTCTCTCTCCCTTTCTTTTTCCGTCTCTCTCTCTCTCTCTCTCTCTCTCTCTCTCTCCTGCAGCGACTCTCTCTCCGTCTCTCTCTCTCCCCGTCGGACTCTCTCCCTCTCAGTCTCTCTCTCCGTCTCTCTCTGTCGGACTCTCTCTCTCTGTCTCTCTCTGTCTCTCTCTCTGTCGGATCTCTCTCACCCTCTGTATCTCTCTCTCTCTCTCCCTCTGTATCTCTCTCTCTCTGTCGGACTCTCTCCCTCTCCCTCTCCCTCTCAGTCTCTCTCTGTCCCTGTAATACCCCTCTCCCGGAATACGTACTTAGTTACGTATTCAGTCTTTCGATCGTATTTTCCGATTTACCATCCGTATTTGACCAATTTCAATTCCAAATATCATTTTCCAATATTTTAGATTTTATGTGATTTTCTGGAATTTTCTGGAATTAAAATGAATTTCTCCGAAAACGGTGTCGGCCAGTGCCGCTGACCGATTCCCGAATTTTTATCTTCCAAACTGTTAGGAATTTTTAGAAAGTCCCTTAGACTTTATTACTTAGAATCATATTTCCTACTTATACACTTTTTCTGAGAATTTTATAAATTTATGAAAATTCTTTCGGAGTCGGTAAATAACTGATTCCGGGATTTTTAATTAAAAATCTATACAGTATTCCTTCAAACGAATTTCACCATTGGTCTTCAAATATTTTTCTTGATTTTTGGAAAAAAATTTCAGACCATTCCGAGATACTTGAATTTCGGACATTTTTCCAAAATTTGCAAAATTCCTTTTCCACCTCATGTGCCACCTCATTTCCCACTCACACTTCACCTAACCCCACTAACTCTCTCTCCTCCCCATGGCCGGCCATGTGTCCAAGAGGGGACACCTCACCCCCACATTTTTGCAAGAAAACCCTCCACTTCCATCATAATCCCAACCTCTTTGCAAAGATCCCAAAACTATAAATTCAATTCATTTGCAAATTTCCCTTTCTCCTTCATTTCTTCACAAGAGAAGAAACTCTCCAAGATCTCCTTCTTCCTCACAAACCCTAGCTCCAAGTGAACACCCAACCTCTTCATCTCCACCTCAAGATCACTAGGGCTTCATCAAGGGAGCTCAACTTCAACCATCTCTTCCCAAGGCAACTCCAAGAACAAGTTCTTCAACCTCAAGCTTCAACAACAAGTGTGGAGTGAAGCAATCATCTCCATCCTTGGATCTGGACTCAAGTCCAACCTATCCTGGTGAGTTTCTTACTCACCAAGACCTAGTTAACACTCCACATGCTTAGGATAGAGATCCATGTACACTTATAACATAAAAATCCAATTTTTAGGTCATCTAAGCTCAAATCCAACCTCTCATGTCAATATATCACACACCAAGGCTAGGCCCTGTTCTGGTGTACTTGTAGTAGTAGATCAGGTCCTCTAATGCCACAAAAATCTTACCTTTAAACTGTTAGAACCAACCCATGTGAGAATTCTGATTTCTGCCTTAATAACAGAAAATTCCAGAGGATCGGTCGACCGGCAGTCGACCGGTACTCTACCGATGTGCACAACGTGCACAACTTTGAGCTGGCGGTCGACTGGCAGTCGACCGCTGACTCGACCGGCTTAGGATTTAGGTGTGGGCCAGTCGACCGGCAGTCGACCGGCCAAAACCTGGAGCTCACGCACTTTGCACGGTCGACTGGCAGTCGACCGGCACTCGACCGCCTTTGTAAATCCCAGTCGACCGGCAGTCGACCGGAGGTCGACCGCTAGGTCAAATCCTGGGACAGATTTTCAGACCCCTTTCCTTTCTAATTTTTGATATTTCCCTGATATATGTATGCTGTTTTAGCCTTGTTTATGCTTCATACCTGTACTGCATGACTTGTTACCTGATGGATCTTGCTTTATTATGCTTCATGACTCATGTTACATATTGCTATTCCATATCATGTTAAATATGAAATATCACCTCCCCTTCATGCTATCACTCAAACACCAAGCATGATATACCCGACCTTTATATAAAATATACCAACTTACATGGGGACAGGGGGAAATATGCGGAATATCGATATGTGTTCGTGTTTACAGTGGTATTAGGTTGTGCACTATATTTTCCGGTCTTACCTGCGGTACTCCAGGGGACCGAGGGGAGTGCTTCCTCCCTTTCCTGTTTACTGTCATGACAAGGGCATACATAAGACCCTCCTGTTAGCCTAGCGGCAGGTTCCGTCTTCAAGCAACGGAACAATACTGGGCCGTGGTCCCGGGCATGCACGGGACCCACTGTAAACATAGTTCGTCGATACAACCGCTGTTTCCAATAACAACCTTGCTTTACTATGATATGGATCTATGTGCTCTGGGACGCTGGGTCACATAGCTAGATATCACAGTAAGACAAGTAATAATAATAAGACGTTAACTGTAGTTATTGCATATGACTTTCTCTTATAGAATTTGCATCGCTTGTTAATCACTGCTGGTTATTATTACTTCATTGATCCCTGTTCATAATCCTTGTCACTTGGCTACCTATCATTTGTTGTATTATGTCTTGACCCTTTGGATTTGCATATTCAGATTCCGAGGCCTGGAACGAAGTGGAGCCTTCCACAGAGGACTTGGCTTACCTAGGAGAGCAGGCTGACCAGTTCTAGATCTATCCTGCCCGACACTTCTTTTTGGTTCACGGATCTCCATCCTTACGTGAGCACTTTTGAATTTTTGATTGTATATCGTTCTTTTTGGACTTGGGTTGTGATAAAGGACACTTGTAAAGTGATTTTGCTTATCATAACTTGTGCAACTTTGTATTTATATTTTGTAAGTTGGCATATGATTATACCACGCTGTGTGTGTTGTACTCTGATACTTGTTGTACTTATGCTTAGCGTATATACGTGGGGGCACCATCTGACCTACGTATATGCGTCGCAGTGACGTCCCCGTATCTTTGGGATCGGGGCGTTACAGGTTGGTATCAGAGCCTAGGCTCTCAAACCTAAAAGTACAACCAAGTGGCAAATTCTAGTGATTTGCTAATGCCAACTACAATGTACAAAGTTATAAAGTCCTTCTTGATTCCTTCGTTGATCAATTCCTTCGTATCCTAAACTCCTTTCCCTTGTTTCCAATTCCAGATCTTATCCCTTTCGGTATGGAGAGACGTTCGGGTCGCAACAACATCGGGCAGGTACCGAACGGACCCGTAGGAGGAGAGGGTGCTGATATCCTGAGGATCATTCAGACTATGCTGGGAAACCAGCAACAGCAGATGGAGAATCAGCATCAGCAGACTGAGCTCCTCAGGCAGGAGTTGGCAGCCCCGAAGGAGCAGAAGCCGGGGAACATCTCAGACTTCCGACGGCTACAGCCGGCCGTATTCACGGGAGTCGAGAGGCCATTGGAGGCTGAACAGTGGTTAACAGACACCACCGATCTGCTGAACGCCGCCAGGGTGCCTAAGGAGAACCAAGTGGAGGTTGCAAAGATCCAGCTGAAGGACATAGCCAGGACTTGGTGGCTTGCAGAGGAGGCTCGCTTGAAGAAGCCTATCTCCTGGGATACTTTCTCCAAGAGCTTTTACAGCAGGTTCTTTCCCGCCACTGCTCAGAAGGACATGGAGGAGCAGTTCATCAGGCTTCAACAGGGGGATAGATCTGTGGATGGGTATGCGGCAGAATTCCTCAGGCTGAGTCGCTTCGCCCCGTACATGGTGGCAGATGAAGAGAAGAGGGCAAGCCGGTTCCAGCAAGGTCTGCAGATGGACATTCAGATGTTCCTAATGCCCCACCAGCTGAAGACCTATGCGGAGGTTCTCACCATCGCTCGAGAGGTGGAGCGTGGGTTCCAGAAGAAGCAGGAGAACCAGGCCATGAAGAGGCCGTTTGTACCGGTGGGCAGAGGAGGACCATCCAGGGCAGCGAAGGTCCAGGTCAGGCAACCATTCAGAGCAGTCCCTTACCAGATGGCTCGACCAGGTCTTATCTGCAATTTCTGCCAGAAGCCAGGACACTCCCAGCAGAATTGCCGGAGGGCAAACAGATGGTGTTTGGTGTGTGGAGCACGAGACCATGCAGTGGAGACCTGTCCACACAGGAGGATAGGGTTTGCTAACCTAACCTTGCCGGCACCTCAGGGGCAGAATGTACAGAGGGCACTACCAGGGCCAGTTGAGCAGAGGGACCAGGGACCAGTGATGAGGAGAGCTCTTCCCCTTCCTCCACCGCATGTTGTTCGCCCAGTGCAGAGAGGAGCCAGGACGGCAGCAGGACGTGGTAGAGGTCAGGCCTACAACCTGTCAGCAGAGGAGGCTGAGGCTTCAGAGGAGGTGATTTCAGGTAACATCAGAGTTCATTCAATACCTGTTCTCGCTCTCTTCGATTCAGGTGCATCCCACTGTTATATCTCCGATCATTTTGTGGCTTTACATTCTATACCTGTTAAGGCTTTAGACCGCAAATGGGAGATAAGTACGGGGAATGGGGTAGTTATATCTTCTAGAGTTTGTGCTGACTGTCCAGTGGAACTTTGTGGGAAGATCTTGGCCATAGATATGCTCGTACTAGACACCAAAGGGTACGACGTAATCTTAGGCATGACCTGGCTCAGTCAGTACTATGCAGTGATTGACTGTAGAGGGAGGAGGATCAACTTCAGGATCCCTCATCAGCCGGAGTTCCAGTTTAGCGGAGGGGTGAAGCCTGCTAAGAAGAAGATTCAGATGACCACTTCGGAGGTTCAGAAGGGAGTGCCAGTGTGGGATGAATTTTCAGAAGTCTTTGCTGAGATTTCAGGACTTCCACCGGAGAGGATAGTGGAGTTCTCCATTGATACAATCCCAGGGACAGCTCCTATATCTAAGGCTCCATACAGGATGGCACCGACGGAGTTGGAGATCCTGAAGAAGCAGCTGCAGGAGTATTCGGACAAGGGATTGATTCGGCCGAGCACTTCACCATGGGGAGCTCCAGTGCTTTTGGCGAATAAGAAGGATGGTGGTAAGAGACTTTGCATTGATTATAGGGAGTTGAACAAGGTCACCATCAAGAACAAATATCCACTGCCCAGGATTGATGATTTGTTTGATCAGCTTCATGGAGCCCGTGTATTTTCTAAGTTAGATTTGCAGTCAGGTTACCATCAGCTGAGGGTGAAGAAGGAAGATGTTCCGAAGACGGCATTCAGGACCCGATATGGCCACTATGAGTTTCTGGTTATGCCCTTCGGAGTCACAAATGCCCCTGCAGTCTTCATGGACCTGATGAACCGAGTGTTCTCTCCTTACCTGGATCAGTTTGTGGTGGTGTTTATAGATGACATCCTGATCTATTCTAAGAGTTATAAGGAGCATGCAGAGCACTTGAGGATTGTGTTGCAGACACTTCAGCAGGAGCAGCTTCATGCCAAAAGGAGCAAGTGTGAGTTCTGGTTGGACAGCATAGCTTTCCTTGGACATATAGTTTCAGCAGAAGGGATTGCAGTTGACCCTAGTAAAGTCCAGGCAGTGCAGAATTGGCCAGTCCCGAAGACGGTGACTGAGATAAAGAGCTTTCTTGGACTAGCCGGATATTACAGGCGCTTTGTCCAGGATTTCTCAAGACTTGCAGCTCCGTTGACCAGACTCACCAGAAAAGGGGAGAGATACATATGGACAGGAGAATGTGATGCAGCATTTGAGCAGTTGAAGCAGAGGCTTATATCAGCTCCAATCTTGAGGACCCCTTCAGGAAGAGGAGGGATGGTCATTTTCTGTGATGCATCGGGTAAAGGCCTGGGGTGTGTGCTTATGCAACATGATCATGTTATAGCATATGCATCTAGGCAATTGAAGCCTCATGAGAGGAATTACCCGACTCATGACTTGGAGTTGGCGGCTGTGATATTTGCATTGAAGATTTGGAGGCACTATCTTCTGGGGGACAAGGTGTTGATATACACAGACCACAAGAGCCTCAAGTATATTTTCTCACAGAAGGAGTTAAATATGAGGCAGAGGAGGTGGTTGGAGCTTATGACGGACTACGATATTGACTTGCAGTATCATCCCGGCAAAGTCAATACCGTTCCAGATGCACTGAGCAGAATGCCTGAGAACAGAGTGCTAGTCCACCTTACTCAGCAGAGGGAGTTGATTCAGGAATTCATCAGATTGGATTTGATGTTAGTGCAAGGAGGTGACAAGGCCGGGCAGTTCATGGCTTTACAGATCCAGTCATCATTGATAGAGGAGATCAAGGAAGCTCAGAAGGAGGACCCCAGATTGCAGACATTCAGAGCTCAGGCGGAGGCTGGATTGAGGACTGATATCTGTATTCGTCCAGATGGTGCATTGTATTTTGGAGATAGACTCTGTGTTCCCCAAGGAGAAGTCAGACAGAAGATTTTGGAGGAAGCACACAGTTCAGCTTATTCTATACATCCAGGAGGAAACAAGATGTATCAGGACCTGAAGAGGCACTTTTGGTGGAATGCCATGAAGAGAGAGATAGCCCAGTTTGTTGCCAAGTGCTTGGTTTGCCAGCAGATAAAGATCGAGCATCAGAGATCAGCTGGACTTCTTCAACCTTTGCCGATACCCGAATGGAAGTGGGAGCACATCACCATGGATTTTGTGACGGCATTGCCTCGGAGTCCCAGGGGTAATAATGCTGTGTGGGTTATAGTTGATCGCCTCACCAAGTCAGCTCACTTCATACCATTCAGGGTAGGCCAGTCGACAGAGGTTCTGGCAGATAAGTATATGAAGGAGGTGGTTCGTCTGCATGGAGTTCCAGTTAGTATTGTGTCAGATAGAGACACCAGATTCAGATCTCATTTCTGGGAGAGTCTCCAAGAAGTCTGGGAACTCGTCTGAAATTCAGTACTTCTTATCATCCTCAGACAGACGGACAATCTGAGAGGACTATCCAGATCCTTGAAGATATGTTGAGGGCTTGCATGATTGACTTTGGAGGATCTTGGGAAGACCATCTTCACTTGGCTGAGTTTTCATATAACAACAGCTATCAGGCAAGTATTAGGATGGCACCCTTTGAGGCATTGTATGGTAGGAAGTGCCGATCACCGATTTGTTGGGATGAAGTCGGTGAGAGGAGTCTTTTGGGACCAGAGATTCTGATGCAGACTACAGAGAAAGTCAGGGTTATCAGAAATCATCTCAGGGCTGCTCAGAGTAGGCAGAGGAGTTGGGCAGACACTCGGAGAAGGCCATTGGAGTTCCAGGTTGGAGATCATGTATTCTTGAGGATATCACCTACCAAGGGAGTGATCCGGTTCGGTGCTCGTGGGAAACTAAGTCCAAGGTATATTGGCCCATTCGAGATCCTGGATCGTGTGGGAGATGTGTCCTATAGATTGGCATTACCGCCATCTTTGGACGGGGTGCATAATGTCTTCCACGTGTCTCAGTTGAGGAAGTATGTCAGGGATGACAGCCATATTCTGGATCATTCCGAGCTGGAGCTACAACCTGATTTATCATACCAAGAGCAGCCGTTGGCCATTCTGGACAGGAGTGTCAAGACACTGAAGAACAGAGCTATTCCATTGGTATTGGTGTCTTGGAACAGGCATGCGCCAGGAGAGGCCACTTGGGAGCGTGAGGACGTTATCCGGGAGCGTTATCCTCAACTTTTCACATCTTGATTGGGTAAGACTCTTTTCTTCTACTCTTCTTTACCGTTATCTTTCCTTGTATCCATATCTATCTGTTGCTTTTCCTGTTATCTTTCACCTTATGAAATTTCGAGGACGAAATTTTTGTAAGGTGGGTAGATTGTAATACCCCTCTCCCGGAATACGTACTTAGTTACGTATTCAGTCTTTCGATCGTATTTTCCGATTTACCATCCGTATTTGACCAATTTCAATTCCAAATATCATTTTCCAATATTTTAGATTTTATGTGATTTTCTGGAATTTTCTGGAATTAAAATGAATTTCTCCGAAAACGGTGTCGGCCAGTGCCGCTGACCGATTCCCGAATTTTTATCTTCCAAACTGTTAGGAATTTTTAGAAAGTCCCTTAGACTTTATTACTTAGAATCATATTTCCTACTTATACACTTTTTCTGAGAATTTTATAAATTTATGAAAATTCTTTCGGAGTCGGTAAATAACTGATTCCGGGATTTTTAATTAAAAATCTATACAGTATTCCTTCAAACGAATTTCACCATTGGTCTTCAAATATTTTTCTTGATTTTTGGAAAAAAATTTCAGACCATTCCGAGATACTTGAATTTCGGACATTTTTCCAAAATTTGCAAAATTCCTTTTCCACCTCATGTGCCACCTCATTTCCCACTCACACTTCACCTAACCCCACTAACTCTCTCTCCTCCCCATGGCCGGCCATGTGTCCAAGAGGGGACACCTCACCCCCACATTTTTGCAAGAAAACCCTCCACTTCCATCATAATCCCAACCTCTTTGCAAAGATCCCAAAACTATAAATTCAATTCATTTGCAAATTTCCCCTTTCTCCTTCATTTCTTCACAAGAGAAGAAACTCTCCAAGATCTCCTTCTTCCTCACAAACCCTAGCTCCAAGTGAACACCCAACCTCTTCATCTCCACCTCAAGATCACTAGGGCTTCATCAAGGGAGCTCAACTTCAACCATCTCTTCCCAAGGCAACTCCAAGAACAAGTTCTTCAACCTCAAGCTTCAACAACAAGTGTGGAGTGAAGCAATCATCTCCATCCTTGGATCTGGACTCAAGTCCAACCTATCCTGGTGAGTTTCTTACTCACCAAGACCTAGTTAACACTCCACATGCTTAGGATAGAGATCCATGTACACTTATAACATAAAAATCCAATTTTTAGGTCATCTAAGCTCAAATCCAACCTCTCATGTCAATATATCACACACCAAGGCTAGGCCCTGTTCTGGTGTACTTGTAGTAGTAGATCAGGTCCTCTAATGCCACAAAAATCTTACCTTTAAACTGTTAGAACCAACCCATGTGAGAATTCTAATTTCTGCCTTAATAACAGAAAATTCCAGAGGATCGGTCGACCGGCAGTCGACCGGTACTCTACCGATGTGCACAACGTGCACAACTTTGAGCTGGCGGTCGACTGGCAGTCGACCGCTGACTCGACCGGCTTAGGATTTAGGTGTGGGCCAGTCGACCGGCAGTCGACCGGCCAAAACCTGGAGCTCACGCACTTTGCACGGTCGACTGGCAGTCGACCGGCACTCGACCGCCTTTGTAAATCCCAGTCGACCGGCAGTCGACCGGAGGTCGACCGCTAGGTCAAATCCTGGGACAGATTTTCAGACCCCTTTCCTTTCTAATTTTTGATATTTCCCTGATATATGTATGCTGTTTTAGCCTTGTTTATGCTTCATACCTGTACTGCATGACTTGTTACCTGATGGATCTTGCTTTATTATGCTTCATGACTCATGTTACATATTGCTATTCCATATCATGTTAAATATGAAATATCACCTCCCCTTCATGCTATCACTCAAACACCAAGCATGATATACCCGACCTTTATATAAAATATACCAACTTACATGGGGACAGGGGGAAATATGCGGAATATCGATATGTGTTCGTGTTTACAGTGGTATTAGGTTGTGCACTATATTTTCCGGTCTTACCTGCGGTACTCCAGGGGACCGAGGGGAGTGCTTCCTCCCTTTCCTGTTTACTGTCATGACAAGGGCATACATAAGACCCTCCTGTTAGCCTAGCGGCAGGTTCCGTCTTCAAGCAACGGAACAATACTGGGCCGTGGTCCCGGGCATGCACGGGACCCACTGTAAACATAGTTCGTCGATACAACCGCTGTTTCCAATAACAACCTTGCTTTACTATGATATGGATCTATGTGCTCTGGGACGCTGGGTCACATAGCTAGATATCACAGTAAGACAAGTAATAATAATAAGACGTTAACTGTAGTTATTGCATATGACTTTCTCTTATAGAATTTGCATCGCTTGTTAATCACTGCTGGTTATTATTACTTCATTGATCCCTGTTCATAATCCTTGTCACTTGGCTACCTATCATTTGTTGTATTATGTCTTGACCCTTTGGATTTGCATATTCAGATTCCGAGGCCTGGAACGAAGTGGAGCCTTCCACAGAGGACTTGGCTTACCTAGGAGAGCAGGCTGACCAGTTCTAGATCTATCCTGCCCGACACTTCTTTTTGGTTCACGGATCTCCATCCTTACGTGAGCACTTTTGAATTTTTGATTGTATATCGTTCTTTTTGGACTTGGGTTGTGATAAAGGACACTTGTAAAGTGATTTTGCTTATCATAACTTGTGCAACTTTGTATTTATATTTTGTAAGTTGGCATATGATTATACCACGCTGTGTGTGTTGTACTCTGATACTTGTTGTACTTATGCTTAGCGTATATACGTGGGGGCACCATCTGACCTACGTATATGCGTCGCAGTGACGTCCCCGTATCTTTGGGATCGGGGCGTTACAGTCCCTCTCTCCCTCTTTGTCTCCATCTCTCTCTCTCTGTCCCTCTCTCTATCTCCGTCTTTCTCTCTCTATCTCTGTCGGACTCTCTCTCCCTCTCCCTCTCAGTCTCTCTCTCCTCCTCTCCCTCTCTCTGTCCCTCTCTCTCTCTCCCTCTCCCTCTCTCCCGTCTCTCTCTCCTCTCTGTGTGACTGTGTCTCCCTCTCTCCCCTCTGTCTCCGTCTCTCTCCCTCTCTCTCTGTTCCTCTCTCTCCCTCAGTTTAATTTTGATACATGAATTTTGATATCTACAATTTTTATGATTTGTCATGAATTTTTCATAATTTTTTTGGCATTCTATGTAGCGTTTTGCGCGTATCGTCCGAGTCCGATCCGAGTCGCCGAGACCGATCCGTCTCGGTGCCGGCCGAGTCGGCGGCCGAGACCGAGACTTTGAACCATGGCAGCAAGTTTGCAACCATATTGAAGTGACAGCGGAGAGTCTCTCGCAGCTAGCGGCTGAGTTACATTTTTCTCATATATATATATATATATATATATATATATATATATATATATATATGAGAGAAATGTAAATCAGCTGACACAGGAGGCAACTCCCTCCTATGTCGCACTCAAAAATCATATTTTCTGAGTGAATTTTCAAGATCCGATCGCACATTATCATCTTCATATTCTAAGATATACACATATAAAAAATCAAGTGATTTGAAGTTTGTTTACTCTATTTTCTTTGGGTTCAAACATTAACGGTTTTTTAACAATAGAACAAAATGGAACGATTAGATCAATGAGTAAACGTATTTCAAATCACTTGATTTTTTATATGTGTATATCTTAGAATATGAATATGATAATGTGCAGTCGGATCTTGAAAATTTACTCAGAAAATATGATTTTTGAGTACGACATAGGAGGGAGTTGCCTCCTGTGTCAGCTGATTTACATTTCTCTCTCTCTCTCTCTCTCTCTCTCTCTCTCTCTCTCTCTATATATATATATATATATATATATATATATATATATATATATCTTAGCAAGAATTGACAAGACATGTGTTGTTAAAATAGCTTTGAAAATCAGGTGAAGGAATATTCAACCTTAAGCAAACTCTACATCAGTTAGATGTCAAGAGTTAGTTTTCTGCATGAAAAATAGGTCATCAGAGACATTTAGTAGTAATACCTTTGTTCTCAACAATACTGATCAATCATGCATGGAGCAAAACCAAAACAGAAAAAATGCACCTATAGTTACATGTATGCATATGCATGTCAAAGATTTGTGTGTACGCATGCGTGCGTGTGTGAGAGCACACATGGGTGTGCATGTGACCATTTCTAGTTGTATGTACTTACCCTCTGATGGTTTTCTCATAATTCCACCAATGGCCAGTGTTGAAAATCAGCACATCAGCGTCCTTCCACCGGGGGGACATCCAATCTATGACGTCCAACTTGAGTGTAGTCTTTACTTTTTCTGGCACTCCAGCTGGGGCACGGCTCTGGACCACCAGGAACGGGCTCCGGTAATACTCTACAGTGCAATTGTAGTCCTTAAACATGAAAACCAAGAAGCCCATGTGATTTGTTATCGGGTTGCCATTCACTTCATAGACTGAGCTCTTGTCAAGAACAGCTGGAGAAAGCATGCAGAGGAGAGACTCCCATTGGTTCCGGCCAATGGAGTCCCCAACAAACACCAACCGTCGGTTTCGTAGATTCTCAAGCATCTTCTTCCATCAAACCTTACATGCCAGAAAAAGAAACGAAAATGTAAAGAAAAAAAAAAAGGTCCAAAGACAAGAATTTAGTCAATTGAGACTTGTTTTGTTTTCATGGTACCCGCTCCAAATTATACACTATGCCTCTCCATAAGTTGTACAAGAAAGTGGAACTGAAATATTAAACTTGATAAATTGCTTAAATCCAAAGAAAGCCTTTCAATTCTGAAATTAGAAACTAATAATTTGTTGATTCATCGTCAGTCTTCATCAACCGGCAAATGATTTGGGAAATTCTACTCTCTACACATGTTTAAATTCATGAACTTGTTTTTTCATTGAAACAAAAAAGCCCATCACCACCACAACAAACTACTGTAAATCTCAAAATAAAAACAACACAAACACTGGACAAGGAAATTGAAGTTGGAATGGAGATTAGTTACCGAGGGAGATTGCAGCGGGTGGGCTGCCATCGCCATTTAGTATAGAAGCTATCGGGCCTCCCGTTCTCGGAGCAGCGAAATCCCTCGTCCAAGAAAGCACAATCTTTGGAATCATACAGCGGGTACCTCTCATCCCAAACCCACTCCCCTTGAAGCAAATCGCAATCCCCATCGTCTTCTTTCTCTCCTCCTCCTTGTACACCACCATTATCTCTACCACCACCAATCCCCTTCATCCCCAGGCCCCAGATGTTCTGTGCCCCACCGCCGGCCGTCACCGCCGCCGCCCTACTGCTGCTCACATAGAAGAAGCACAAGAAGAGCAGCAGCAAGAAGATGGCTGCTGAGATGATGAAGAACCCCAAGACTCCCACTTGCTCAAACGCCTTGGCCCGCCTCGCCGGGGATTTTGGGCTCTTCGCCGACGAGATAACCATGGGAAAAGGAGAAAGAACAAGATCAATCGCCTCTCTCTCCTCCTCCTTGAGAGATTTTTCAATAAATATAAATATAAAAAGGAAAGAAAGTTGGCATTAATAATATTTTTTTCTAATTTTGTTTTTTTTCTTTCTTTTTTCTTTTTCTTCTCCTAAATGGGAAGAAGAAAGGATGAAGCGAGGGCAGGGGAAAGGAAGGAAAGACGAAAGTAAGGGGCAGGGTATTTATTATTATTACTATTATTAAATTAATTCTGGGAAGCTCTTCACTATAGATTTTAGATTTCCCCCGGCTTTCCTTTTCTGGGAGCTCTTTAACATTTATTATTAGTATGTTAGGGGTTATAATAATCGACTCTTTGGAATACGTAGACTTCAGTGTCAGACTTCAGAGGGAGAAAGAAGAAAGGGAAAGACGAGACTGAGGATTTTCTTCTCTTTTTTTGAAATAAATAATATTTTATTTAAGAAATAAAAAGGGACCTCGAACACAAACAGTTATTATGAGTTGTGAGCACGGGTGATGACCATAACCCCACTGATAAAAACTGTGGTTGTTGTCCTAATTTTGTTAGTGGTATCTATTATTACACCGAAAAATGGGACCACGAAACGCAACTAAAAATTGTAGAATTCTGCTGAATAATATATTGGACCTGGTCCCTTGGACCGGAATCAAGCTAAGAGACTCACGGGTCGGGTTGGGTTTTGAGATCCGGTCCAAAATTTTCTCAGATTTACTGTTTAGACGCGGACCCGATCGAATCCTTTTGTGTGATTCACGTCACTATCTAAATCTTTATTTTATTTTATTTTTTTAAGCAACGGATGATGGATTTGGGTTGAAAGTGGAGAGAGAGTGGGGGCCACTACGAGTTGCTTGTCTCGCATTTGAAAATTCAGAATTTTCTGTGCTGGGGCCAAAATCAATCAGCTTTTTGTTGGAAACGAGATGACGGAGGCGAGCAATAGTGAATTTTCTACTGATTTTGACCGCTCGTGCTAGGAAAGCGTTCCCTCTGGCCACGTCAACATTTGATGAGGCCTACATAATCATGACGATTTTCGAGAAACACCGCACCAAACGTGGCATAGGTGTGTTAGGCTGCAAAACAGCTTTCCGCCGTCGATTCTAGGAAACAAACGTCCCTACGTGGGCCCCACACGAGAAAATGGGAAAAAGGTCCTTATAATAAACACTGGGGGTGGGATTTATACTTGTCATGTTTCCGGAGGCGGATTATTATTATTAGAAATGAAATGGAAAGAAAAAAAATAGGCCAGCAGATCTAACGATACTTAACCAATCGTCCAAGCCACGTTTGTGGGTTGAATGTCGTTCGTCCTGATGGATGGATGGCCCAGGATCAGGACCGAAGAAAATAACAATGTCAGTCAATAATAAAAGCATGCCAGCATGAGGCAAGACCAAGAGCATCTGTTTGCCATATCAAATGAATTAATCATTTGAACTAATCTTCTTTTTCCCAAAAATAAGACGAATTAATCATTTGGAACTGCTCTTCTTTTCTCCCAAAAATAAGCCCTTGAGCGAATAGGTCCACAATTGTAGGATTTTTTTTTTAATTTTTTTTTGTTTCTTTTTTTCTTTTTTTCTTTTTTTAGAAGAGATCCGGGACAAGGTTCTTTATTGCAGTCTCAATCTTGGGGTTGTTACAAACCCATGGTATATGTATTCCACCCAGAACGCACTCGTACTTATATCATACCTGTGTCAGCAGATTTTGGCAATAGATATTTAATGGACTAATAGATCAGGCTAAACTGAGGTGGTCGGGCTTTGTCACATCGTGCCGAGGTACTCTTGAAAATCACCTAGAGGGGGTGAATAGGCGATGCTAATCAATTAAGAGATAATTAAAAGTTATCTGTAGCTACTAACACAATTATATATCAGAAATAAATGCAGAGATAAATCAAGATATAATGAGATATAAAGTCAAGAATAAATAAACTCCACAAATAAGATGAATTTGTTTTCAAGGTTCGATCCTCTGATGTCTCCGTTTCCAACTAAAAATTATATCATCCACATAAATTAGTACAACTCACTTTTAGAACCAAAAATAATATCATCCACATAAATTTAAATTATCAGAATATCATTTTTTTACATGCTTAGCAAAAAAAGTGCTATCAATTTTACCTTTAGCAAAACCCTTTTCAAAAAGAAGTTGTTAAGCCTCCCATACCAAGCTATTGGAGCTTGTTTTAAACCATAAAGAGTTTTTTTTAACTTGAATACATAGTTGGAGTGTATAAGATCAACAAATCCCGGAGGTTGTTCCACGTACACTTTTTCTTCTATATATCCATTTAAAAATGCACTCTTTACATTCATTTATACAATTTAAAATCTTTATAGTATGCAAAAGCTAGAATCATACGGATAACTTCGAGCCGTGCAACTGGGGCAAAAATTTTCTCAAAATCAGTTCCTTCGACTTGATTATAACCTTGGCCGCTAGCCTATCTTTATTTCTAACTACATTGCCTGACTTATTTAGGTTATTTCTAAATACTCATTTAGTACCAATAATTAGCCTATCATTGGGTTTAGAAACAAGTGTTCACACTTGTTTAAGCTCAAATTGATTGAGCTATTATCATATAGCAAGTAACCAATATAATTCTAATTTGACTTTGTAGATTTTCTTAGGTTCTATGTAGGATATAAATGTTAAACTACTACATATCATGCAATTTAGATCTAGTGGTACTCTCTTAGAACATCACCGACAATGAGCTTCTTAGGGTGACTAGAAGCATATCTCCAATTCTTTGGTAATTGTTGGGTTGCTTCTAGTTGTTGTCCTTGTAGTTCTTCATTTTGTTCCTTTTCTTTATCAATTTTTTCAGCAAATGTATCCTTGATTGAAGTGTTTGTCAATTCTTCCAATACAATCTCAATTTGAGTATCTAAAACATTCTTAACAAACGGATTAGATTTCTCAAATTAAACATGCATAGATTTTTCAATAGTTAAAGTGGATTTCATGAACACTTTATGTGCTTTACTAGTTGAAGAATAATCAATAAATATGCCTTCATATGATTTCACATACAATTTATCCAAAGCATCTTTGTGTTTAATACAAAATACTTGCAACCAAAAATTTTGAAGAAACATTAGGTTTGCGCAAGTGATATAACTCAAAAGGTTTTTTAGCTAATTTCTTGCGAATATGAACTCTATTAATAATACAACATGCTGTATTAACAGCTTCCATCCACAAATATTATGGAAGAGAATATTCATCAATCATGATTCCTGTTATTTTTTGAAGTGTTCCACTTTTTTTTTCAACAACTCCATTTTATTGTGGGAGTTATAGATAGGGATGGCTAATGGGACGAATCGGGTTGATTCGTCCCGTTAGCTAACGAATCCGTTACGAGACGGGTTGAACTCGTCTCGTAACGAATCTAAACGAGACGAATCAAGAATTGGGGTAACGAATCGGGTCTCTGACCCGATTCCTTACCCGGATTCGCCGAGACGGGTTAGACCCGTCTCGGATTTTATTATTATTTTATTTTTAAAATTTTCAAATTTACCACAATAGGTAATTTTTTAAGTTGTTGAGGGTTTAAAAAAATAAAAAATAAAATAGAGGTGTGAAACTAATTTTCCCATCTCACATATATAATAATATAGGACTTAAAAAAAAAAAAAGAGGAGGGGTCGGAGAAAATTTTCCCCGACCCGATTCGTCCCGTGATTCGTCACGGGACGAATCTGACCCGTCCCGTTTAAACGGGACGGGTCAACTCGGGTTGACCCGCCCCTAAACGGGGCGGGTCCGGGTTGACCCGCAACCCGCCCTGTGCGACTCAAACGGGTCGCACAGGGCAAGGCGGGGCGGGTCGAAGCGGGTCGACCCGCCCCATTAGCCATCCCTAGTTATAGGGCAAGAGAACTCATGTTTAATGTCATGTTCTTCACAATATGTAATGAAAGAGTGATTTATAAATTTACTACCTTTATCACTACTATAGTGGTTAAAAATTGACCACCGACAGGATGCTGACACATGTCCTAAAAACCAAGATTCTTTTTCGAAGTTTTCGTAAGAGATCGACTACCTCTGTTGCATCGAACCTTCCCGAGAGCATCGATAGTTCCCAAAATCATTTCAACCTGAACTCTGAGTCAACCGACTGAGCTCCGCCATCCAGAGCCATCCCAAAGTGACACCCCCATGCTGGTGGCATTACCATTCGGAGTTTCCTACAGTTTTTAATTCCCTACTTCATCCGGAGATTCCCAGTAATGATCATTGAGATATCTGCCTACAATCATGCCGCCTCTCCTCACCCACGTTGAAGACGTACAACACCCATGCGCTCAAGGTGGACAACTATAAAATTCTCTGCGTGCAATCTCAACCATCGCATCATCAATCGCGATCGTTACAACAGATCCACACGCGAAGATCGTACAGCTGCGCAGATCCTGCGAACACCTTATCCGCCTCCAACAACATAATATAAATATACCTTCTTCCCCAGCAGGATAGAGGAGGCAGGCCGGGACGGACCTCTACAGCCATGAGCTTCTATTGAAACCTGAAAATCACCCAGGGGGTGAATAGGTGATACACTATATACAAGCGGAAATTTAAAACATAAGTATCAACAACTAAATTAAACTACTCAACAATCAATTATAATAAACTAATAATCTTAAGTATCAAAAAATGAAGCTTTATACCCAGTGAAGGGCTCTGAATTTATCCTCGTGATTCCTTTGAAAACAAGAGTTGAGGTGCATAATTGCTTTCTTGATGATAGAGAGTTCAAACACATCATATTGCAAGAGTAATAAAAACTGCAAGTGTAATATTTGCAATAAATAAGAGAGTGAGAGTTAGAGAGATCAAACGTAAGACAATTGTAAACATAAAAAGTTGTTATCGAGGTTTGACCCACTTGTTATACTTCCCCGCCTTTACCGCAAAGAAGGATTCCATTATACTTCAATTGTATACAACTTGACTTGATCCCGCAAGATCCGGAGCTGTAAATCTACGTCACTAACCCTCCTTTCAAGAGGAATTTGTTCCGAGGTTCGAGCCACCGCTTTATGTCCTCGCCTTCACCATTATGAAGGATTTTCACTATCCACTAAAGAATCTTCAACAAAAGGACCTACAATAAGAAATTACAAAGGTTTATACAAGACTGGAGTACACAACTCCACCACTCAATTCTCTACACAAGAGGTAGCACAATGCTAATTGAGATTACAAAGCTCTTGGTGATCACTCAAGACCACAAACACTCTCTCCTACAACTTCCTATCAGAGTAGAATAAGAAATGAAGCTCAAGGAATTATGTGAGAGTAAAAATTCAATTAGAAAGAATTTAAAAGCTTGAAAACCAACTGAAAATAGCTTTAGAAAGATTGCACTCGAAAATTAGAAGCTAGAAAAAATTTTCTCTTTTGAAGCAAACTTGAGTTTTATGAAAACTTGTAAAACTTGTGTCATGAAAACCAAACCCAATGACCCATATATAGGCAATAGATAAATACTATTAGTTAAGCATACCAGGTCATTTGGGGTGTGATTTGACCGATAGAAACCAAGAAATGCCCGTTGGAATACACAAAAAACAAAACAGATTTGAAAATATAGCCGTTACTGTAGCTTTGGCAGTAGGTCGGTCGACCGGCTGGTCGACCAGCAGTTCATTTTTCAGAACTAGCCGTTAGGCTTGGTTGACCGCCCGGTCGACCGGACTACTATTCAAAATAGATTAAACACAGTGTCGGTCGACTGCTTGGTCGACCGGCCCAAGCAGAAACTAAAGTTTAGCCAGTCGGTCGACCGCAGGGATTAGAGTTCCACCGGTTGGTCGATCATTAACGTGCATGAACGTGCACACCCCAAGCCATAAGATCGGTCGACCGAGCGGTCGACCGTCTTGGCCTGACATAAGTACCGGTCGACCGTTCGGTCAACCCACCTAGGCTGAAAGACTGTTTTCTGAATATTTTTGAAGTTCAAATTATTTTCAAAATATTTTGTATTGGTTTATAAGTGATATAGAAATGTATAGGCATTGAAATACATGTTCTAAACATGATATAAAATTTGAAAAAAAATTGAAACATGTATCAAGTACCTATAATGCAAAACACAAAACTATGAAAACTTGTCTTTTTGAAATCGTGTATTTTTGTGTGTGTAACTTCTTGAGCATCAAATCTATATTCTACACTTTAGCAGATTATTTTCTTACAAGGTTCTAAGCGACTACAAGTGTCTACAAGCGGGCTTCTCTAATAGCGACGTCAAGTGCTTTGAGCTCAATCCCGTACTTGAATACCCTTGAGTTTTCAACACCTTCCTTTAGAGAAGAAAACGTCTTGAATCCTTTAGAATCTTGAAACAAACTTAAACACTTGAATTTGATTCGTACTAAATAACTACATACGTTTTGTTATCATCAAAACCATAAGCCGGTGATTGTAATCTTGGGCCAACAATCTCCCCCTTTTTGATGATGACAAAACATATGAGTTATTTAAAATAAAGGATAGGAAAGAGCTTGGAAAAGCTCCTCCTCAAGTTATGTTAACTATCTAGTACAAGAAAATATTATGATTTTAAATAGATTAGTCAATATAAGCAAGTCACATATATATGCATATATAAAGAATATACCAATTTAAAATAATATGCATAAAAAATCTATCATCCTTCCATTCCTCTTTCCTCCAAAAATAACATGCAATGAATGAAAACAATGAATCATAGCATTGTATATAAGTATGATAATGAAAATGGATATACGTATAGAGCATGATATACAAAAACAAGAAACTCAAAAACTCAATTATTAAATGTCAAATATCAAAACATTAATTTAATAACTCAAATATCTCTTCCCCTTTTTGTCATGCATCAAAAAGAAGTAAATCAAAAAGAAAATGAAACCAAGAGAAATACCAATTGAAAAGAGATACTAATTTGAAAAACACATGTATATTAATTTAAAGGTACATAAACCATATAAAATATACATGAAACCATTTCAAAAACTCAGGAATTCATAGTGCAAACATTTAACTTATCACAAATGAAAAAAATGTATTATAATCTAGTAGTTTAGTAAAAATATCCGAAAGTTAAAAATCAGTGAAAACATAATCGATTTCAATATCTCCTTTCTCATCGTGATCTCTAAAAAAGTGATATCAAATTTTTATGTGCTTTGTCTTACTATGTTGATTTGCATTCTTGGTCATATGAATAGTATTAGTATTATCACAAAAATATTTTAATATGGTCATAATGCAAATCATAATTAAGAAGAGTATGTTTCATCTAAAGGACTTATGCACAACAAGCCCCGGCCGCAGCATACTCCGCTTCGGCGGTTGAGAGGGCTACGAAATTTTATTTCTTAGAAGACCACGAAACAAGATAATATCTTAGAAATTGACAAGTTCCACTAGTGCTCTTCCTATCCACTCTACAACTGGCATAGTCGGCATCCAAAAAACTTGTCATTAAAAATTATCCGGTCTTTGGATACCACAAGCCCATTCTAATGGCGCCCTTAAGATATTTAATAATGTGTTTTACCGTAATCAAGTGAGACTTTTTAGGACAAGATTGGAATCTAGCACATAGACAAACACTAAACATAATATCCAGCCTACCAGTCGTCAAGTAAAACAAACTACCAATCATACTTCTATAAAGTTTGATGTCAATGTTCTTACCTTGTTCATCCTTATCAAGTTTTGTTGTGGTAACCATGAGAGTCTTGCTTATCTTTGCATCTTCAAGTCCAAATTTCTTTATAAGTTCTCTTGTGTATTTGGTTTGGTTTATGAAAAATCCCATCACTCCTTTTCTTGATTTAGAGTCCAAGAAAGTAGTTAAGCTCTCCCATCATAGACATTTCAAATTCCTTCTTCATGCATGATTCAAAATCCTTACAAAGCACTTCATTAGTGGAACCAAAAATGATATCATCAACATAAATTTGCACAATTAGGATATCATTATCTACATGCTTTGTAAACAATATAGTGATAACTTTATCTTTTACAAACCCATTTGAAACAAGAAAAGTAGAAAGTCTTTCATACCAAGCTCTTGGAGCTTGTTTTAAACCATATAAAGCTTTTCCAAGTTTGAAAACAAAATCCGGATGTGCAGGATCAACAAACCCGGGGGATTGTTCAACATACACCTCGTCTTCGATAAAACTATTTAAAAATGCACTTTTAACATCCATTTGAAAAAGCTTAAAATCTTTGAATGAAGAAAAAGCAAGTGTCATCCGTATGGCTTCAAGCCGCGCTACGGGTGCAAAGGTTTCCTCAAAATCGATACTTTTGATTTGAGTGTAACTTGGGCCACTAACCTAGCTTTATTCTTAATTATATTTCCTGACTCATCCAACTTATTCCTAAAGATCCATTTAGTACCAATGGTTGGTCTATCATGGGGTCTAGGAATAAGATACCAAACTTGGTTGTGCTCAAATTGATTGAGCTCTTCTTGCATTGTAAGCAACCAATATGAGTCGCCCTCAGCTTCAAGGATATTCTTGGGCTCAATATGTGAAATAAAAGCAAAATGGCCACAAATATTATGGAGTTTGGAGCGAGTAGTTACCCCCTTGGATACATCACCTATGATGAGGTCCTTGGGATAATGTGTAGTGAATCTCCAATCCTTTGAAAGTGGTTGTGTTGGCTTCACTTTAACTTCTTGAACTTCACCATGTTTATCATCCTTTGGCTTATCTTTTTATATTGGTCAATCCTTCAAGGATATTTTCTTCATGTCTTCACTTAAGAAATCAATTTCTACAATATTCTTCACAAAAGTATTAGATTCTTCAAACTTAACATGTATAAACATTTCAATAGTCAAAATAGACCTATTGAAGACTCTATAGGCCTTGCTAATATTTGAATACCCAACAAATATAGCTTCAAAAGATTTGACATCAAATTTACCTAAATTCTCTTTGGTGTTCAAAACAAAAAATTTACAACCAAAAACTCTAAAATATGAAACATTTGGTTTTCTTGAAAAGTAAATCTTAAAAGAAATTTGGAAGTATTTTTGCAAAAATAAACTCTATTCGATATGTAACATGAAGTGTTTACGGCCTTGGCCCATCGATATTGAGGGAGTTCATATTCACTAACCATTATTCTAGCAATTTCTTAAAGAGTGATTCTTTCTTTCAACGACTCCATTTTGTTGTAGAGTTCTAGGACAAGATAGTTCACGCCTAATTCTATTTTCTTCACAATAAGTGATAAAAGAATGGTTCATGAATTCACCACCTCTATCACTCCTTATACGTAAAATCGAAAAATCTTTTTCTTTTTCAACTCTTTTCTAAAAACATGGAAATGTGAAAAAGCTTTAACTTTGTGTTCCAAAAAGAAAACCCATGTAAATCTAGAAAATTCATCAAACAAAATAAAAACAAAATGATTTCCACTAAGACTTTTGTTTTAGTTGGACCAAACAAATTCATGTGGATTAACTCTAATGGTCTAGATGGTCATGATATCCTTGATCGCTTTGAAAGAGGACTTGGTTTGTTTTTCAAGTTGGGACGCATCACAAATGCGGTTCTTTTCAAACTTCAAGTAAGGAATACCCTTCACCGATTCCTTAAAGTTAATTCTAGATAGATGGTCAAACGAAATATGACCTAGTCTCTTATGTCACAATCAAGAATCCTCATTAAAAGCATTTAAACAAGTAGCATTGCAATGTAAATTAGACATATCATTCATGTAAATATTATTTTCACGAAAACCGGCAAGAACACATGCATTAGTTTTTCTTGTTAAAACTTTCAGTTTGATAGATTTTGATGATGAATAATAAAAGTGATAGAGATGCATTGAAGCTCTATCTCAAGAGTTTATACTGAGTTCTGGTTGCTCAAATTCATACAAAGATTTTGACTATTTTTATGTATTTTTAGAATTTTTGTTAAAAGTCTTGATTACACACAAAATATAGTCATATAGTCGACTTATAATCTTGTCTAGTCGACTAACATATCTTCCAGTCGACTTGATCCTTTATATAGTCAACTAAGTCCTTCCACAAAAATATATCAGTTCTCTGTTTGTTGTCTGTTAGCAGTATTAGTCAACTTACTACCTTTTTCTGCTGGTCGAATAATTATAGTTTCTAAAACTTATCATCCATATCAGTCTTGATATAGACTAGCCTCCTTGACTAGTCGACTAGCTTAGGCAAAAATTGTTCTTTTAGTCGACTACCCTACAGACCGTAGTCGACTAACAGTAGTTTCTGACTATTAATCAGTTATTGATTTCTGGTATTTTATCCAACATTCTAAATTTCAAATTTGAGTTGATAACTTCCTAACTGACTATTGATTTCACCTATAAATAGGAATATTGTCCTAGGATGTATTCACCAATTCAAAACATAAGTTTTCTGCCCAAAACTCTGTTCAAAAATCCTGTTTTCAGAAAACATGCTTCTACTTTCTGTTCTTCACATAATTCCTATTCTATTGTGAAGAATTCTGAGAGTTGACCTATAAGAGACCTTGTTCACAATCACGTATAAGAGTCAAGGCTTATAGGATTCATTATAATCATTCAAAGAGTTGTTGTCTTCTTGGTGTAGAGAAGAGTTGTACAGATTTGGCAAAGGCCGTTTTGTCAAGTGGTGTACAAGAAGTTGATTTTGGGGTGTATCAAAATCAGGATAAGGAAAATCTCAAGCGGGTTGCTTGGGGACTGGACGTAGGTCACAAGGACCGAACCAGGATAAAATCTCTTGTGTTTGCATTTGCATTTTTTTGAGATTTTTTCTGTACATTTACTTTTCTGCAAGTAGTTTATTTTTAAAAGTTTATAAACACTATTCACCCCCCTCTAATGTTTGTGTTGCCTTATTTATAGATCCTACACTTGCTATCAGAGCGAGGATGGCAAAGGAGTTTCCTTCATCACAATTCAAAGAAGGACATTCTACACAACGTTCACCATTATTTGATGGATTGAACTACAACCACTGGAAGTGTAGAATGAAGTCTACTTGCAATCACTCAACTATGAACAATGGAACATAGTAGAAGCACCATACACCAAATCTACAACCAATTATGATGCTTGGAGTAAAGAACAAAAGAAGTCTGTCAACATTGATGCCAAAGTAATGAACGCGCTTTACTGTGCCTTAAACAAAGAAGAATTCAATCGCGTGTCAATGGCCAGATCTGCAAATCAAATATGACATATCTTACAGGTAACACATGAAGTACAAATAAGGTTAAAGAATCTAAAAATTTTTGTTCTTCTTCACAAGTTTGAACTCTTCAAAATGAAGGAGAATGAAACCATTACAGAAATAGTTATAAGGTTCACCGACATTACAAATTCTTTAGTAGACCTTGGAAAGGAATATACTCAAGTTGAAAAAGTCAGAAAGATCCTTCGTGCACTCATGTCAGATTGGAAGAAGAAAACTACTGCAATAGAAGAAGCAAATGATCTCTCAACAATGTCATTAGAAAACCTTATTGAAAATTTAATGGCATATGAAGTGCAACTGGAAGATAGAAAGAAGGATGAATAACAACTTCAATCCAAGAAGAAAGTACTGAAAAGTCACCTAGAGGGGGGGGGTGAATAGGTGACAATGCTAATCTATGAACTAAATGCGGAATTTAAAAACTTAATGCAAATTACACTCAAGTGCTATCAACAAGTGATGCACACAACCAAGCCAAGCAAATATGAATGAGCAATGTAAATAAATGCAAGGCACAAAGTAAAGAGAGAGTAGAGAGAGCCAATGGATCAAGCGCAAACACAAAGATATGTTATCGAGGTTCAAGCACCCAGCTCTACATCCCCGCCTTCGACACACGAAGGATTTCCACTAGCTCGTCCACCTAGGACCCTTTACAAGGAGTACCCAACTCCTCTCTTTACAACCTCCTCCCTGAGACACAAATCCAAGCCAACCAACACAACCTCCTCCTTGAGGCAAACTCCAACAATCACAACCTCCTCCTTGAGGCAAATTTTCAAACCAATACAACAAACTCCCAATCACCAACCAATACAAGGATCACCTCTCAACTAGAGGGATACAACCCAAAGCACAAAGCTAAGAAAAGATTGGGTTACAACTTGGTGGTCACAACAACAACACAAACAACTTCTTCTTCCACACAAATAACCTATAGATATAGAAAGTAGATTTTTGCTCAAGTGTGGAGAAAACCAAAGGAATGGAAATCAGAAATCACAAAGAAAATCCTTGGGAAAAATCAAGAAATCAAGATAGAATAGTTCAATCAAAATTCTTTCCCAAAAACCCTTTCTTTGATTTTCCAAACCCTAATGAAAACACCAAATGGATTGTTCAATTCAAGCTCAAAAACTTCTTTTGATTGCTTTGAAAACACCTGAGAATCAGCAAAAATTCGCACAAAAAATCTTAGAGAAAAACTCTTGCAAATGGGGTATTTATAGGCTAATCCAGAAAATAGCCGTTTGGCAGCAGTTTTGCCAGAAATGACCCTGCGGTCGACCGCCCGGTCGACCGTCCAACGGTCAATTTTTGACCGTTGGCAACTAGCGGTCGACCGCCCCGGTCGACCGAATAATCCAGAGAGCAGACTATTCTGCTCCGGTCGACCGTCCCGATCGACCGCTGTCTGTGCCAGAAACGTGCACAGGTTTGTGCACGTCGGTCGACCGGCCCGGTCGACCGACCTCAGACCTAGTCGACTAGTCAGGGGGCTAGTCGACTTGGTTGAAGCCTGGAACAGAAAAATGGTTAAAAACACATTTTAAAAACATTTTTATCTTTGCTAAAACTTCCATAAAAACTTGTTTTATCATTTTATTTTGAAACACAAACTAGTGATAAAAATTTCAAGACATATATCATATCAATTCATTTTGGTGTCTTGCCAATTTTATCAAAAACCAAAACTAGTATTTTTCCAAACTTGGAATCTTGAATAGAGAATACCTTTTGTCCAAAACTCATCCATAATACAAAACTATGATATTTAAACATTTTGAAACAAGATGCATATGGATAGGAATCCAATATACATGAAACATATACATATCATAGTTTTTGTCATTAATTCCAAAACATAAAACTCATGAAGTAGATTATCAAACTAAGTTTGTTTAAACAATTGAAGCATGCATGTATATAGAACAAATCTAATATACATAAACCATGTAAACTTGTTTTGATATAAAAATCTATTCATGAAAACCAAGATCGGTTAAACCTAAAACCGAAAACCAAAACATGAAACGTGTGTTTTTTGTGAATTTGAGCATATCATACTATTCTAATCTTTACAATTAGGATCTAAAGCCAAACTAAAACTATGGATACCTAAGTCTTCTTGTAGAGCGCAAACTCCAAGCTAGAGCGCAATCTCCAAGTCGGCTCGATCCAAAAACTCTTGATTCACCGGGCAAGTGCTATATATATATCTTTGATGCACGGGCTCTTGAATCAACATGTGCAAGCTTCCAAATCATCTTGTTGAAGCTAAACACCAACTAATATCTTGGTTAATGATCTGAAACTAAAATCACAAGATTATTAGTACACATAACTACATGAGTTAATCATCATCAAAACTAGAGTGGAAGGCCTTTGGGCCAACAAGTACTTGCCTTCCATACATCCTGAGATATGGACAATTCAGATGACGATGAAGAGGAGATGGCAAGGCTCTCAAGAAAATTCAAAAGTTCTTAAAACAAGGTAAGTTTAAAAAGAATAAAATACTAATGATAATCCTATTTGTTTTAAGTGTAACAAACCAGGTCACATAAAGAAGGATTGCCCATTGATGAAATCTAAAGGAAATCTCAAGAATTTCAATAATCCTTTCAAGCAACTTAGGATGATAGCGATTCATCTTCCTCTGATGAAGAAGAAGCCACTGAAACCGCCAATATCTACTTCATGGCTCAAGAAGATGAGGTACAAGACTATGCTGAATTACTAGAAGCATTTAATGAACTTTATGATGATTTCAAAACTGAAAGGATTAAAAAAAAAAGTTTTAACAAAAGAAAATGACAAACTTATCAAAGAAAATTCAATTTATGTTTCTCAAATATCTTCATTAGATTCTCAAAAATCTGACTTTGAAAAGGTTATTTTATCCTTAAAAATGGATAATGAGAATTTCTTAAAGAGAATTCTGTGCTTAAAAAGAAACTGTTTCTTTAAATTCTAGAATAACCATTTTAGATAAAGAAATGACTAGTTTCAAAATAAAGTATGAAGAAATTTTGAAAAATGTGACAAAATTTAATAAGCAAAAAAAAATTTAAATGACTTATTGTCTTAACAAAAGATGTCAAATAATCATTTTGGTATTGAATTTTCAAAAGTTAAGATTGACAAACCTACACATGTTGGTCTTGGATTTTCAAAAAATAATTTTGTAAAATCTTAACATTTTTATAAAAAGAATAATCATAATCCATATAATTCTTTTGTGAAAAGAAATACTGATACTATTTCAAAAAGAATTAGGAACAAATATATATGAATTCCTAAAAATCTAAATAATATGGATAAAAATGCTTATTTCGCATCATATATACAACATGTATGTAATTCTTGTAATTATATTTATACTAACAAATGGAAACCAAATTCAAATTGGATTTGGGTTCCTAAAGGTTAATCTTTTTCGGACCCTATCATGATGCGTACCATACAAAATATTTTATCTTATAGGTACCTTATAAAGAAAAGTAGATACTTGATAGTGGTTGTTCCAAACACATGACCGGTCACATTCAACTACTGTCTTCCGTTCAAATCAAAAAGGGAGGTACAGTAATATTTGGAGACAATAACAAAGGAAAGGTTATTGGTATTGGCATGGTTGGTAACATTTTGAAACCTCTTATTGAAAATATTCTTTTAGTAAGAGCTTTAAAACACAATCTATTAAGTATTAGTCAGTTATGTGATAAGGCTTATAAAATTATTTTTGAAAAAGATACATGTCTTATATATGATACCAATATGAAAGATATTCTGTTTAAAGGTTCTCGTAGCAATAATATTTATGAGTTATTAATAACTTGTATATCATCAAATGATAACTTATGTTTTCTTGCTTCTAATGATGACTATTTTTTATGGCATAAAAGATTTGGTCATTTAAATATGAAAACAATTTCTAAGATTTCTAAATTTAATTTAGTTAATAGTCTTCCAAAAATAGATTTTAAAAAAGATTATTTTTGTGATTCTTGTCAATTAGGAAAACAAGTTAAATCATCTTTTAAATCTAAAGATTTAGTTTCTACTAATAGACCTTTATAACTGTTGCATTAGGACTTATTTGGTCCTACTCGTGTTGCTTCTTTAAGCAAAAATAGGTATGTTTTTGTTATTGTTGATGATCATTCACATTTTTCATGGATAATTTTTCTAAAAAATAAAAATGATACTGTTAATGAGTTTTCAAGTTTTTGTAAAAGAATTCAAAATTAAAAATCTCTAAACATAGTCACTATTCAAAGTGATCATGGAGGAGAATTTGAAAATGAGTCTTTTGTAAATTTCTGTGATAAGTATGGTATTACACATAACTTTATATTTCCTAGAGCATCTCCTTAAAATGGTGTTGTGGAGAGAAAGAATAGGACTTTGTAAGAATGTGCTAGAACTATGTTTATGGATAGTCATTTACCAAAATATTTTTGGGTTGAAGGTGTTGCTACTGCATGTTATATTTTAAATCGTGTGCCTATTCTACCTATTTTAAACAAAAAATCTTATGAATTATTTTATAACAGAATTTCAAAAGTTTCTTATTTTAAGATTTTGGATGTAAATGTTTTATCTTAAATACAAGAGATGCTTTAGATAAATTTGATGCTAGATCCAATGAAGATATTTTTGTTGGATTTTCTACTCAAAGTAAAGCATATAGAATCTTTAATAAGAAAACATTTACTATTGAAGAATCATTGCATATTAAATTTGATAAATCTTTGACTAAGCCTATTTCTAATACTTCTTCACATGATGATGATGATATTATAGATACTCCTATTAATAATACTATTATATCTTCTGATGATACTAACATTTCTAATGTTGATGAGACTTCTACTGAGTTACCTAAAGCATATGTTGAAGTAAGTAATCATCTACATGATTTGGTTATTGGAGATATAACTCAAGGCGTTCAGACTAGATCCAAGTTGAACTACATGACACAAATTGCTTTCATATCACTCATTGAACCGAAGAATATCAAAGAAGCATGTGCAGATGATTTTTGAACTATTGCAATGCAAGAAGAGTTAAATCAATTTGTCAGAAATGATGTTTGGAATCTTGTACAATATCCTACTGATCATTTAGTCATCGGTACCAGATGGGTATTTAAGAACAAACTAGATGAATCAGGTTAAGTTATTAAGAATAAAGAAAGGTTGCACAAGGATACAATCAAGAAGAAGATATTAATTTTGATGAAATTTATGCGCCAGTAACTAGACTTGAATCCATTCATATTTTACTTGCTTTTGCTTGTTTTATGAATTTCAAATTTTATCAAATGGATATTAAAAGTGCTTTTTTAAATGGTTTTATTAAAAAAACTGTTTATGTTAGACAACCTCCAGGTTTTGAACATGAAAAATTTTCAAACCATATTTTTAAACTTAAGAAAGCTTTATATGGTTTAAACAAGCACCACGTGCTTGGCATGATAGATTAAGAAGTTTTATTTTAAATTCTGGTTTTAAGATGGGAAGAGCAGATACAACACTTTTTATTAAACTTGTTAATAAAGATATCTTAATTTTACAAATATATGTTGATATTTTATTTGGATCTACTGACGATAATCTTTGTCAAGAATTTTCTAAGAATATGCAGAGTAAATTCGAGATGAGCCATATAGGTGAACTTAATTACTTTCTCGGTCTGCAAATAAAGCAAATGAATGACAGAATCTTCATTTCTCAGTGCAAGTATGCAAAAAAACTTCTTAAAAGATTTGGTATGAAAAATTCTAGTAGTAAAAATACTCTCATGAGTACTACTCCATTCCTAGACAAAGATGAAAATGGTAAGAATGTTGATCAAAAAATATATTGAGGTATGATTGTTTTTTACTATATATTACTTCAGGTAGACCTAATATTGTGTTCAGTGTTTACTTATGTGCTAGATATCAATCAAATCCTAAGGAATCACATCTTAAAGCAGTGAAAAGGATTTTTTGATATATTAATAACACAGTCAACTATGGTTTATTTTATCTGAAATCAAGCACATTTGATTTACTATCATATAGTGATGCTGATTTTGCTAGATGTAAATCTGATCGGAAGAGTACTAGTGGTACTTGTCATTTTTTGGGACATTCACTAGTATCATGGTTCAGTAAAAAATAAAATTCTGTATCATTATCAACAACTATAGCAGAATATATCGCTTGCTAGTGTTGCATGTGCTCAGATTTTATGGATGAAACAAATCTTACTTGATTATGGTATGTCTATCACAAATTCACCTATTATGTGTGATAATATCAGTGCTATTAACTTATCTAAAAATCTAATTCATCATTCACGTACAAAGCATATTGATATTAGACATCATTTTTTATGCGATCATGCTTTAAAAGGTGATATTTCACTAAATTTTATATCAACTGTTAATCAAATTGCAGATATTTTACAAAACATCTTAAAGAAGATATTTTTATGAGATTTCAAAGAGATTTGAGTATTTTCAATATTTCTGATATTTAAATATTTTTTTAGATTTGTTGCATGCATTTTTTCACTTATTAGTTGACTTTCTAAAGTCTATTAGTCGACTTATAAAGTCACTAGTCGACTTAACAGATGTCCAGTCGACTAATTTTATCAAACAGAAATATGGTATTTTTGAGCTATTCAGAGTTAGTCGACTATATCGACCAATTAGTTGACTAACAGGAGGATTAGTCGACTAATTATGGACCCAAGTCGACTAACCCTGGAAAAATCTGTGTTCTGTTATTAGATTTTGGCTTTCGAACCTGACCCATTTCATAAATTTTGGATCTGATCTCTATCTATTTTCAATCCTAACCATTGATCTTTTATTTACTTCTCATTTTTACCCTTCCCCCTCATAAAAACCCTTATTTTTCACCCTTTCCTCTCTTTAGCCGCAAGCAGCAGTCGACTACAACAGTTGCAGCAGAACCCACTTCCTTCTTCCTTCAATTTTTTGGGTAAAATTCGTTTCAAATCTCTGTCTTATACTTTCAATTCCTGCTTTTGAAAGTTTCACCTAGAGGGGGGGTGAATAGGTGATGGCTAATCTAATGGTCACTTAATGATGAATTATGCAAATAATGCGGAAGCTAAAACTAATTATGACCAAATTAAATCTTTTACACTATACACTATGTATAACACAAGAGTGTTGCCGAATTCCCCGTGAAGGGGTCTAGACAAACTCCTCTAGATTCCCCTTGAATGGGTTGAGGTGCCGCGTTGGCTCTCTTGGTTGAATACAAGTGTTAGTCAACAATCCCAAGCAAGTATATCAATTAAGCACAAATGAATATATCAAGCATATAAAGATAGATAATAATTGAATGCAAGATATAAACAGAGAGAGAGAGAGAGAGAGAGAGAGAGAGAGCAATCGCAAACACAAAGGATTTCCACTATGCAAGATCCCAATGGATCTCTCCTCGGTGCCGCAACACCTACAAGCCCTCGGACTCCCTAGTCCCGTACACACCGCAAGCCCACCGGCTCGCCGAGGCCGCACCTCAAACAAGAAGAGTTCGCACCCGAACCCTAAACAACCACGAGCACACTTGCCCGTCTCCTCAAAGAACAAAGAAAAGATCTTTGGTGATCACAACACTTTGATCACCTAAAGGCTCTCACTACAACACTCCTAAGGATTGAATAATCAATTGATGCTCAAGTGTTTGTGTGAGAAAAGCAAGGAAAGAATCTTTGGTGAAAAACTCAAGAAATCTCTTTTACACTCTTGATAAACTCTCCTTTTAATTGGAAGTATTGGCTCTAATTTTGTGGAGAAAAACCTCTGGAATGAATGGAAAAAACTGGCTCTAAGAGTCTCCAAAAACTTAGCTCAAAACAATGACCAAACCCCCAAATTTATAGGCCAGAAAAATATAGCCGTTGGGGTCTGTCAGAGCTGCCGGTCGACCGGTGCGGTCGACCGCCAACGGTCAGAAATCAGACCGTTGGAGCCACGGTCGACCGCTTGGGTCGACCGACCCACTGGAGCTGAGAGTCTAACTCTCTGTCGGTCGACCAGTACGGTCGGCTACTGGTCGGCCGAACTTTCCAGAGAGCTCTGCTCTTTGGAGCGGTCGACCGGCACGGTCGGCCGTCCTCCAGTACACAAAGGTGTTCACGTTTGTGCACGTCGGTCGACCTGTCCGGTTGGCCGACTTCAGGATTAGTCGACTTATAAAGGCTACTAGTCGACTTATCCGAAGCCTGAAACAGTTTTCTGGGATTAAAAAGTTAGTCTTTTCGGCTCAAATAAAATCCCATAAAATACATAAAAATCTACAAAAATAGTTTAACCAATATACTTTGATATACAAACATGCTTGCACAAAATCAAGGCATGTTATAAAAGATTGGACTATTTTTGTAATATGGAAATATTTGGCTCATGATAAAAACTGTATTTTCCAAAACATGTTTTCTAAACTTTGTTTTTCCAAAACATCTTTAAATACAAAAACAAGATATTATAATTCAATTTAAGGCATAGTGTGTATGGATATGATCCACTACACAATCAAAATGAAATATCAATGTTTTTGGTATTAAGCATAAACTTGGTTTTGGTTGAAAGATGTAAACATGAATATCAAAAATCAAAACCACTTGAATACATATTTGGTTTTTGGTTAAAAATTCTTTTCTAAAACAAAAATTCTTTTATGAAAATAATTCTATCAAGAGTGTGTGTGTATATGTACTTGAGCAATCCACCAACTATCTATCCTTTACATTTTATCTAAAACAAAAACAAAATCTTATACCTAGACACAAGTCTTCATCTTCTTGAAGTCTTCACTTGTAGGCTTCTCATCTTCTTGACTTGGTCCAAGCTTGATCCAAAAGCTCCTTGGATCACACCGTGCTAGCTCCAAATCTTGACATTTTATTGTTTGTTGAGCTATGCACCTACTAAGATCTTGATAATGAATCTGTCACTAATTAAACACAAGATCATTAGTAAACATAACTTCATGAGTTGATCATCATCAAAACTAGGGTGATAGGCCTTTGGGCCAACAGCTTTCTCAACCTTAATTTCAGTTCTTATCATGTGTAGATCTAAAAAATCTAAGTTTACACCATCATCATCTTCCTCTCAAACAGATTTTAGTTCTACACAAGTTCCTTCCTCATCAACTCAACCTCCATTCACTGAACCTCCTTCCTCTCAACCACCTCCTTCCTATCTCGATGCCTTTTACAACTCTATTTCTGCTGAAATCTTGACTTTACAAGCCTAACAACAATTTATGCTGAACTCTCAGTCTGCATTATTCACAAATCAATCTCTACTTATGGAGCACTTTATGAACATGCAACTGAAGATGGAATCTTTTGAAGCCACCTAAAAGGAAATTCTGGATCTACTCAAGACCCGTTTTTCACCACCTTCTCCTCCCGGATCTGACATTTGATGCATATAGAGTTGGATTTGTTTTTGTGTTGCTACGTATTTTTTGAAGTTCTTGCATCTTTTTGTATTTTCTTTTCGCTATGACTCGTGTGGTTTTCTATTGTACTAATTGACATTTGTTGTTATGTTATGGAAACTTTGGTTGTTAATGTCTCCATTTAGATCTATGCTATTTCTCTTTTTGATAATGACAAAGGGGGAGAAAGTTTGAAGTTATATATGTGCAAGTTATATATGTGTTGTGTTATGATTCTTGATATATGGCAAAGATATATGGATACGATATATGGATATGGCTATGTTTTATGTCTCATGCAGGGGGAGAACAAGAACACTTGTTATATATATATATATATATATATTTGTTATAACATGTTCACTGCAGGAGGGTTTCTCTGCAGCGGGAGTTTTCATACACACAGGTTATCATCATCAAAAAGGGGGAGAATGTTGAAACTTTCAGTTTAATAGATTTTAAGGATGGATAACAAAAGTGATACAGATGCATTGGAGCTCTATCTCAAGAGTTTATACTGAGTTCTGGTTACTCAAGCTCATACAAAGATTTTGACTATTTTTGTGTATTTTTAGAATTTTTGTTAAAAGCCTTGATCACACACACAATATAGTCATATAGTCGACTTATAACCTTGTCTAGTCGACTAACATATCTTCCAGTCGACTTGATTCTTTATATAGTCGACTAAGTCCTTCCACAAAAAATATATCAGTTCTCTATTTGTTGTCTGTTAGCAGTATTAGTTGACTTACCTACACTGCTAGTCGACTAACTCATGTTGTAGTCGACTACCCCTTTTTGATGGTCGACTAATTATTGTTTCCAGAAACTTATCATCTGTATCAGTCTTGATATAGTGGACTTGCTTCCTTGACTAGTCAACTAGCCTAGGCAAAAATTGTTCTTCTCGTCGACTACCCTACAGACCCTAGTCGACTAATAATAATTTCTGACTGTTAATCAGTTATTGATTTTGGTGTTTTATCCAACATTCTAAATTTCAAATTTGAGTTGATAACTTTCTTAACTGACCATTGATTTTCACCTATAAATAGGAATGTTGTCTTAGGATGTATTCACCAATTCAAAACACAAGTTTTCTGCCCAAAACTCTATTCAAAAATTCTGTTTTCAGAAAACTTGCTTCTACTTTCTGAGAATCGACCTATAAGAGACCTTGTTTACAATCACGTACAAGATTCAAGGCTTATAGGATTTATTGTAATCATTCAAAGAGTTGTTGTCTTCTTGGTGTAGAGAAAAGTTGTACAGATTTGACAAAGGCTGTTTTGTCAAGTTGTGTACAACGAGTTGATTTTGGGGTGTATCAGGATAAGAAAAATCTCAAGCGGGTTACTTAGGGACTGGACGTAGGTCACAAGGACCCAACCAGGATAAAATCTCTTTTGTTTGCTTTTGCATTTTTCTGAGATTTTTTTGTACATTTACTTTCCTGCAAGTAGTTTATTTTTAAAAGTTTATAAATACTATTCACCCCCCTAGTGTTTGTGTTGCCTTGACTATAGATCCTACATTTCTATCTAAAATATTGCAAGATAAATCAGCAAAAACATCTTTAAAATCTCTATCACATAGTTGACTAATACAAGAGATTAAGCTTGAGACCATCAACTAAAATAATATTTTCAATTAAAAGATATGAGCCAATTTTTATGTTACCTATACCGATAATTTTGCCCTTTGAATCATCTCCGAAGGTAACTCTACCAGTGCACCATTCACTACCTGTCTCAAGCCAGGATAAAGGAGGAGGGTTGTGGTAGGCCTGTGACAACTAACATAAAACATTGTCACATATTTGAACATGAACCAAGAACTAAAATTCGTTGGGGCGTTCCCCACCGAACGACGCGCTGCATCAGAGCCCGGGTGTAGTGAAAAGTGGGTAAGGGTTGCTAGGTCGTCGTCCAAAAATGACACGCCACAACGACGCCCGGATGTGGTGTCAAATGAGTAAGGGTTCCCACACTTTTATGAGCAGTTGAAGGTAAATAAGTTATCTTATGAATATAGGATTAGGTTAGTATCGTGGAATATAGGTTCTCTTACAGAAAAATTAGCAGAGTTAGTTAATGATATAGTTAGAAGGAATGTTAGTATTTTGTGTATGCAGGAGACTAAGTGGATAGGTAAAAAAGTTAGAATTATAGAGCCTTGAAGTTATAAACTTTGGTATACTGGTAGAGATAGAAATCGTAATGGGATAGCTGTGATCATAGATAAATAATTGCTTGAGGATGTAGTGGAGGTTAGAGGAAGGGAGATAAGATTTTACTAGTTAAACTTGTCTTAGATAAGGAGATTTTAATATTATTAGTGTCTATGCACCGTACATAAGACTTGATGAGTCTAGTAAGTGTTAATTTTGGGAGGATTTAGATAAAACAGTGCAAGCGATACCCATTAAGATAAGATTTTCATAGACAGTGACCTCAATGGGCATGTAGGAACTAGTCATTATGGGTTTGATAGTATACATGGAGGATTTGATTTTGGGGAAAGAAATGAATTAGGTAACTCGATTCTAGATTTTGCTTTGTCCTATAATTTGCTCTTAGCGAATACTTGGTTTAGGAAGAGAAAATCTCACTTGATCACTTTTAGAAGTGGATCAAGTGCAAGCCAAATAGATTTCTTTTTAACTAAGAGAGTAGATAGAGCTAGTTGCATCGATTGTAAGGTAGTACCGGGTGAGAGTTTAGTAACCCAACATAAACTCTTAGTTTTAGATGTTAGGATTAGAAGGAGATTTCAAAAGATTAAATGTAAGTCAGATCCTAAGATTAAGTGGTGGCGGCTAAAAGAAGGTAATCTAGGAGTCTTTATAGATCGAGTGGTACATGAAGCTGATTGGAAGGCCCAAGATGACCCCAATACAACATGGAATAAAATTGCTCGCTGCATTAGAAGAGTAGCTAAAGATGTACTTGGTGAGTCACGGGTGGTGCTCCACCACGTAAGAACACGTCATGGTGGAATGAAGAGGTAAAGGCTGCTATTAAAATCAAACGAGATTCTTACAGAGATTTAAAGAAAAATTGTGATGGAGTGAGCTTTGAGAAGTATAAGCTAGCCAAGAAGGAGGCTAAGAAAGCTGTTCAGAATGCAAGAGTTAAAGTGTACAAAGAAGTGTATGAGAAGTTGGATACCAAAGAGGTTGAAAAAGATATAAATAGAATTGCTCGAATAATAAGAGAAAGACTAGAGACTTATGTACTATGAGGTGTGTCAAAGATGAGGATCAGAATGTTTTAATTTGAGATGAAAAAAATCAAAGAACGATGGAGAGAGTATTTTGACGGATTGTTCAATGGTCGTTCTGAAAGACACTTAGAGGGGGTGAATAGGTGTACTAGCTAATCTAGGAAAAATGATGCGGAATTAAAAACTAATTGCAAACATACTTAGTGTAACCAAGAGCGAGTCCGAATTTCCTGTGAAGAGCTCTGGAGCTACTCCTCGAGATTCCTCTAAACTAAGAGTTGAGGTGCTATTAGAAGCTCTCTTGGTTCAACAACAATCAATACTAAGCATGTATATAATATGAACAATATAAAGTAATGCTAGATATAAAGAAAGATATGGTTGAGAGATAGTGAATCAAACGCAAACACCAAGATATATTTCGAGGTTCAAGCCACTGCTCTACGTCTCCGCCTTCACACAGAAGGATTTTCATTACGTCCACACAGTCACAAAGGGACCTCCACCGAGGAATTACAACTCAACATCTGGAGTACATAACTCCTCTCTCTAACATAAACACCTCTACACAAGAGACGAGGCACAAAATCAAAGCAAAGAAAAAGTTTACAACTTTATGATCCAATGATCACAAACTCTCTCTTGGTGATCTTGAAAGAACACAAACAATTTTCTCACAAAAACGAGATCCTATAAATAGGTATTGAATTGATAGCTCAAGTGTGAGGAAAACAAAGTGTTTTGAAAAAGAAAACATAAAGAAAACTCTTAGGAAAAACTTATTGATAGATAAAGAAAAGAAGAACAAAACTAGAATTCCCAAATATTGATTTTCTTTGATTTTTCAAAAACTTTGAAACAAATTAAGATAAAAGAATTTTTGGTACAAAAACTTATTTTGAAAACTTGCTGAAAACCTTTAAGAAGATGGGAAAATTTGCTCTTAAAAAGCTTAGTTAAAACTGGCCAAAGGAACCCATATATATAGGGGATCCAAAATATAGCCGTTGGGATCCAGGTCAGGTCAAAACTGACCTGTCGGTCGAGCCCGGTCGACCGGCCGGTCGAGCCCAGTTGACCGGCCGGTCGACCGCCCCAAGGCAATTTGCCTGTCTGTCGACCACCCGGTCGACCGAGGCCAAAATTAGAGAGTGAACTTTCTGGTCGGTCGACCGTACAGTCGACCGGGGCCAGACCCAGAGAGCAAGCTCTCTGGATCGGTCGACCGTCCGGTCGACCGGCCCTAGGCCAAGGCAAGGTGTGCACGTCTGTGCACATCGATCGACTGCCCGGTTGACTGCTCTCTGGATTGGTCAACAGTCCCATTGACCGGCCCTAGGCCAAGGCAAGCTGTGCACGTCTGTGCACATCGGTCGACCACCCAGTCGACCGAGCTTTGGTCCGGTCGACCAGTCGTTCGACCGCCAGACGTCTCAGGCTGGGTTTTTTTTAGATTAAAAACTTGATCCTTTTAATACCTATAAAATCTCATAAAATCACATAAAATCTATAAAAATAAGTTCTTATAAATATTTGAAGAACAAATATGTGTGACTAAACTTTAACACATATTTCAAACAATTTGAACATTTTTGTGATATGAAAATTTTGCTTTAAACTAAAAACGGTATTTTTCAAAACTTGAATTTTGAAATGAAAATCCGTTTTCTCCAAAACTTGTATAAATACAAAAATATGATTTAGAAACACTTTTGAAGCATAGTGTGTATAGATAGAATCCAATACACATATAAAAGATATATCGATGTTTTTGACATTAAATCCAAAACTAAGTTTTGTTAAAAGACAAAACTTTAAACCATGAAATAGATATACATCAAAGTAAGTTTCTAAACATTATGAACCAAGTAATGTATATGGATGAATCCACTATACAATAAACTATGTATACTACTTTAGATGAAATCTATTCATGAAAACTAAAGATATGTTCTTTAAAAATCCAAAACCGGTTAAACCGAAACCAAAAACTATTTTAACTTATGTGTGTGTGAACTTGAACATATTAAAACTAACTATCTTTACACAAAATCTAAAAATAAAATAAAACTAAACAAACCGAAGTCTTCTTGTAGAACTCCTTCTCCAAGCCGACTCGAACCAAATACGATCCAAAGTGAGCTTGACTCCAACCGAGTACTAGATGCGATCTTGACGCGCGAGCTCTTGAATCAACATATGTTTACTTCAACACTTTGACTGTGAATCTCTTGTTGAAGTCAAATGATTACTAATATCCTTATTAATAACTGAAACTATATAAATACAAGATCATTAGTAAACTAACCTTCATAAGTTAGTCATCATCAAAGCTAAGGTGAAATGCCTCTGGGATAACAATCTCCCCCTTTATGATGATGACAAAACTTATAAGGTTATATATGCATAGATTAAAAATAAGCTTCATAGAAACTCCCCCTTAACTTATGCATGATCAATAAACACATAAAGATATGCAATGTAGCTCAAGATCCCAAATAAAAACAAGATATATATGCATAAACATTTAATAAAACAGACATATATAATCACAAATCTTTCTCCTCCTTTCTGTCACTCATCAACAAAGGAGTGAAGACAAACAAACAATACCAACAAACACATTCAATTGAAAGAACCAATTGAAAGAACCAATCTTTTTACTAATTAAAAATTAAATATTCTTTTTACTAATTGATACCAATAGAAAGGTACGATACCAATTGAAAGTAAGAACCATTTTTTTTAGGTAAACACTAAAACCATTATGCAATATAGATACCAAATTGAGATTAATACCATTTAAGATTATTGATACTAATATTGAAAAAGTTAGCATATACCAAAATAAAGTATTTTTCGTCATAAAAAGTGGAAGTAAGATACCAATTGAATATAAACCGATTGAAAGATAAAATTTTTCTCCCCTTATGAAATACTAATTAAAACAATGCATAAGCTTATATAAGATACCAATTGAAAAATAATTGACATTATAGACTAAATCAAGCTTAGCAAGAAATAATTTATGCTAGAAATGTATGGCATATATGTTTAAAACACAAGAAAATATTTATATGTATATATCAGAGCAAAATAATTTAGATATAATCCATACATATATAGAAAACACGAGTGTACAAAATGAATTTTCATTGAAATCATGTATATCTCAAACCTACTACCCTATTCATGCACATATTTGAAAGATATTCAATAATGTACACAAGGCATGGTCACCCAACCATCTGCCCTTTGATTGGTAGGTATTTTCAAAAATATGATTCGAAAATATTTTAACATATTTGAAAACTCTACCAAATTGAAGAATAACAAAACTAGTTTTATGATAATTTTGAAAATTAGTACGAAGTCCTTCAAATAAGGAATAAAACATAAATGTATTCATGAAATATGAAAAGTACACGAGAATCGACACTCAAAAAACAATAAAGCATATATATAGACTCACGAAACAAAAATCATGAGTAAACAAAAGATATATAGAGTGTATAAAAATCATGTAATCAACAAAATCATGAAAATAAGGTATTGAAGTTAAAAAAATTTATAAAAACTCAAGAAATTCAATCTTTATCAAATACTAAACAAGTTTCAAAGTATTTGTATGTTTTGTCGGAAATAAAAGTATACATACACATCCCAAGCATAAACGAGTCTATAACAAAATATTGCATGAAAAACAAGTGACTCTAGGATAGACAAATATATCTATTAGTTTTAGACAAAGTTAATTATACATGATCTAAACACATTTTTATGAAAACATGTACAAAAATAGGAAAAACAAGTAAAAGCCCAAGAATCATCAAAACAAGGTTATTCAAGTACATCCAATGGGTATAAATGAGCAATAAAGCATAAACACATGATAAACAAATGTGGCTCATTAGTTGTACAAGTATAAACACAAGTTTTATTAAAAGTTCCATCTAAACATGTAATCAAAACATGAAGTGCAAAAACATAAACAAACATGATCATTAGGTTAAATGCACGTGCTTTAGAACTAGGATATACACAATAGCTAAAGTATAGTGAGAACACAAAAGATGTGAATCCATATGAACATGGATGTATCTCAGAGGACTATCTATGTATATCACATGTCTAATTTACATTGCATTTAATATAATGAGCATTAAAACATGATATGCTAAAAATCGATAATATAAAAGCATGTAAACAAACTAGGAGTTAGAGATAGTTACCAAAATCAATGAACCAATCTCTAGGTCTTCAAACCATGGTGGTCCCCCCATCAAACATTCCTTGAAAGTGATGCATCCAAAAATATGATCTTTAGGCTCGGATCACATCCACCATCAAGGCACCAATACCCTCACGTCAAGTGAGAGACCACACCTACATCAAATACAATAGGAGTGGATTTTAGTACTCACACTTTCTTGGTCCATGGGGGTTAGCACCTTTCCTAACCCAAACAAATTTATTTGCAAAATTTGAATTATGTTTTCTATCATAACAAAATTTTGCATGGTGGCCCGTACGTCCACAATGTGTACAAGTGTATACATGAGCATACGTAGTGCTATGTACGGTGAACATGACAAGCATGTATATGTCGTGAATAGTGTGCATGAATATGTGGAGTATAGTTCTTTCGAAACATAAATTCCGAACGTGTGTGGTTTAGGCATAATAGCTCAAAGTGGACCTTAAACAATCTACACTCTTTTTCAAAATACAAATATCATTTTCAATGATTGAAGAAGAAGTGGAGCATGCAACATGTTTATAACTAAAAGATGAAACAATGGGAGTATGACAAACATGAGAATCAAAAGCTTTTTTTAAAGAAATTTTTTCTTTTGAAACCAAATCTAATTCTTTGGAAATCAGAGCAATTTTGTTTTTCAGAGAATCATTTTCTCTTAAAACAAATTCAAGTTTTGAAGACAAAATCTCATTTTTCTTCAAAACACCATCAAAATCATCTTTATTTTTCAAAAATTCATTTTCTTTCAAGGCAAGGTCAAGTTGGGATTTCAATGAGTCCCTTTTATTTGAAATCTCAACCTTCTCTTGCAAAACTATATCAGGTTTAGATAACAAATTTTTATTTTCTTCTTTTAATTCAAAACTTTTTTTTTCAAAAGTTTATATTTATTTAACAAGTTTTCACAAAAGAGGGAAAGTTCTTCATTTAAGGCATGGACATCCATACTATCATGACCATCATTAGAAGAGCTAGCACTATCATCTAGATGAGTATCTGAATGTACCTCAGGGGAGTCAATCCCTTGGACTATATAACAAGCTTCATCGGACTCATCCACCAAGGATTCCTTCTCTACATAATTTATCGTTTATAGATCGGGAGATGTCAATGTGTTCCACACTGTAAAAGCGGAATCACAATGAGAAACAATAGAACGATCTTCTTTTCTTAGTGTGTGCCTAAGTGTCTCTAAGGCTTGTGTATTAGCCTCAATGTACTTGTCATTACCAAGATAGGATTTCTTGGCAGTGGCAAGATAAACATACAATCTTAGGGCTTTAAGATATGCACTCATCTTAAACTTCCACATTTCGATGTTGGAAATATCATACATGAGAGGGGTAAGGAAATCTGTGAGTGTATAAACTATATGTATGCAAATACAAATCTAGATTAGCTATCCAAGAATCTCAATTCTAGGTAATTAAACCGAATATCAAGAGCGTAGGGCTCTGATACCACTTGAAAGACACCTAGAGGGGGGTGAATAGGTGTACTAACTAATCTAGGATAAATGATGTGGAATTAAAAACTAATTGTAAACACACTTATTGTAACCAAGAGTGAGTCCGAATTCTTCGCGAAGAGCTCTGGAGCTACTCCTCGAGATTCCTCTAAATTAAGAGTTGAGGTGCTATTAGAAGCTCTCTTGGTTCAACACAAGTATGGGCACACAATCAATACCAAGCATTGTATATGATATGAACAATATAAAGTAATGCTAGATATAAAAAGAGATAGAGTTGAGAGATAGTGGATCAAACGCAAACACCAAAATATGTTTTGAGATTTGAGCCACTGCTCTACGTCTCCGCCTTCACAGAGAAGGATTTTCACTACGTACACATAGGACCTTCCACAAAGGGACCTCCACCGAGGAATTACAACTCAACACCTAGAGTACGCAACTCCTCTCTCAAACGCAAACACCTCTACACAAGAGATAAGGCACAAAGTCAAAACAAAAAAAAAGTTTACAACTTAGTAATCCTCACAAACTCTCTCTTTGTGATCTTGAAAGATCACAAACAATTTTTCTCACAAAAATAAGATCTTATAGATAGGTATTGAATTTATAGCTCAAGTGTGAGAAAAACAAAGTGTTTTGAAAAAGAAAACACAAAGAAAACTCTTGGAAAAAACTTCTTGATAGATAAAGAAATGAAGAACAAAACTAGAATTCCCAAATATTGGTTTTTTTTATTTTCCAAAAACTTTGAAACAAATAAAGATAAGAGAATTTTTGGTACAAAAACTTATTTTGAAAACTTGCTGAAAACCCTTAAGAAGATGGAAAAATTGCTCTTAAAAATCTTAGTTAAAACTGGCCAAAGGAACCCATATTTATAGGAGATCCAAAATATAGCTGTTGGGGTCTAGGTCAGGTCAAAACTGACCTGTCAGTCGACCGCCCGGTCGACTGGCCAACGGTCAGATTTTTGAATGTTAGGGCTGTCGGTAGACCGGCCGGTCAATTGCCCCAAGGCAATTGTCCTGTCAGTTGATCTCCCGGTCGACCACCCAGTCGACCGAGGCCAGAACACCGGTCAATTGAGGCCAGAACCAGAGAGTGACTCTCTGGTCAATCGACCGTACAGTCGATCGGGGCCAGATCCAGAAAGTAAGCTCTTCGGATCGGTCGACCATCCGTTCGACCGGCCCTAGGCCAAGGCAAGCTGTGCACGTCTGTGCACATCGGTCGACCGCCTGGTCGACCGGGCTCTGGTCGACCGCCAGAGGTCTCAGGCTATGTTTTTCTTAGGTTTGAAAACTTGGTCTTTTTAATACCTCTAAAATCCTATAAAATTCACAAAAATAAGTTTTTATAAATATTTGAAGAATAAATATATGTGACTAAACTTTAACACATATTTCAAATAATTTAAACTATTTTTGTGATATGAAAATTTAGCTCTAAACTAAAGACGGTTCCAAAACTTGGATTTTGAAATGAAAAATTCATTTTCTCCAAAACTTGTATAAATATAAAAACATGATATAGACATATTTTTGAAGCATAGTGTGTATGGATAGAATCCAATATACATATAAAAGATATATCGATATTTTTGACATTAAATCCAAAACTAAGTTGTTAAAAGACAAAATTTGAAACTATGAACTAGATATACATTAAAGTAAGTTTCTAAATATTATGAACCAAACAACGTATATGGATGAATCCACTATACATATAAAGCATGTAAACTACTTTAGATGAAATTTATTCATGGAAACTAAAGATATGTTCTTTGAAAATCCAAAATCGGTTAAACCGAAACTAAAACTATTTTAACTTGTGTGTGTGTGAACTTGATCATATCAAGACTGTCTTTACACAAGATCTAAAAATAAAACAAAACAAAATAAAACAAACAGAAGCCTTCTTGTAAAACTTCTTCTCTAAGCCGACACAATCCAAACATGATCCAAAGTGAGGTTGACTCCAACCGAGTACTAGATGCAATCTTGACGTGCGAGCTCTTGAATCAACATGTGTTTGCTTCAACACTTTGATTGTGAATCTCTTGTTAGAGTCAAATCACTACTAATATCTTGATCAATAATTGAAACTATATGAACACAAGATCATCAGTAAACTAACCTTCATAAGTTAGTCATCATCAAAACTAAGGTGAAAAGCCTCTGGGACAACAAGTTCTACTTAAGATTTAGGTGATCTTACCATTCAGTGTCAGGATATAAGCCATAATTATGTACGCAGAATTTGCGAATCTGAAGTTAAAGAGGCCTTGAAGAGGATAAAGTCAAGGAAAGCTGTTGGCCCGGATGGAATTCCAATTAAGGTATGGAGATGCTTAGGAGAGATGGGCGTGAGATGGCTGACAAACCTCTTTAACAAGATCTGGCTAACTAAAATGATGCCAAATGAGTGGAGACAAAGTACCCTATTATCTCTCTATAAGAACATGGGTGATATTCAAAGTTGTTCAAACTATTGTGGATTAAAACTCATGTGTCACACCATGAAGCTTTGGGAAAGGATTATTGAGTACTGATTAAGGAAGAATGTTAAAATATTAGAGAATCTGTTTGGGTTCATGCCGGGGCGATCGACGACAGAGGCTATTCATTTTCATCGTCAACTTATAGAGCTATTTCGAGAGAGGAGGAGAAATTTGCATATGGTCTTTATTGATTTAGAAAAAGCTTATGATAAGGTGGCAAGAGAGGTATTATGGTGGACATTGATGAAATAGAGAGTTCCTATCAAATATATTGACATAATCAAGGACATGTACGATGAAGTAGTGGCAAATATCAGAACTTGTGGAGGCATAACAAGTGATTTTTTGTCACAATTTGATTGCATCAAGGATCTGCATTGAGTCCATTCTTATTTGTCATAGTGATGGATGAGCTTACTCAAGCTATTCAAGATGAGATACCATGGTGTATGCTATTTGCTGATGATATTGTCCTAGTCGATGAGACGAGAGCTGAGGTAAATGCCAAATTGGAGCTATGGAGGCAAATTCTAGAATCTCATAGTTTTAGATTAATTAGGGCCAAAGCAGAGTATATGGAGTGCAAATTCAGTAAACAGAGAATCTAAAATTATAATATTGTGATACTAGACGGATAAGAAATATTGATGATAGATACTTGAGTCTATTATCCAGAAGAATGGGGAGATCAATAGGGATGTTAACTATAGGATCCAAGCCAGCTGTTTGAATAGAGGAGCGCAATAGGAGTTTTATGCTACCGTAACATTCCGTTATGGTTGAAGGAAAAGTTTTATCGGACTGCTATTATGCTATCTTTGTTTATATGGCATAGAATGTTGGGTTATAAAGAGATATCATGCCCAGAATTTGAGTGTAGTAGAGATGCACATGCTTCGTTGGATGTGTGATAATACGAGGAGAGATAAGGTGAGAATGAGGATATTCGTACTAAAATAGGCGTAGCCTCTATAGAAGAGAAGATGAGAGAAAATCGCCTATGATGGTTTGGTCATGTGTGACGTAGACCTACAGATGCGCCAATCGGCGAGTAGAGTGTATCAAATTAGGGCAAGTTAAAAGAGCGCAAGGGAGACCGAAGTAAACATAAATGGAGGTAATACGACAAGATATAGACACTAAAGGTCTTAGTGAAGGCATATTGCTTGATAGGAATGACTGAAGAAAGCTGATCCATGTGCCCGATCCAGGGTAATTCTCTTTTGGTTCATGTAGCCTACCCCAAATACTTTGGACAAATGGCTTAGTTGTTGTTGTGATCATCTTCGAAGGTGACGGTGCCACCTTCATGGTACCTTTATAGGGTTGTTAAATTGTTGATATCTCAAGTCATGTGCCTTGAGCAACTGCTATCAGGATATCATCGCTTTCTACGTCTTGGAGCCTTAGTGTGTACCTATAGCAAGTAAAGAATTTGTTGATTTTGATACCTATATTTTCTTGGGTCCTATAGAGTTAGTTCTTCGAACCCAAACATGATCATTCGAAGTATTTATGCGATCGAAATAAAATTTAGCTAAGTGACCCTTTCGGCCACAATAAGTGAATGAATAAACTCTACCATATACAAAAGCATGATATGTGTGTGGGGTATGAGCATGCTTGGTATGTGTAGTATATTTAGCATTATGTGTATGAATATGTTGTGATTTAGGAGTGTGAACATATGTAGTATGATGAGCATGTGTAGTATGAACATTTTTCTTTGGAGTGTGTTTCTTAGGAAACATTGCCTCCAATCTAGATTTATCAAGCTTACATTTCTTTAACACATCTCTTAAAGAGCTAATTTTATTTTTAAAATAAAAATCTCGTTTTTATCAATTAATGAAAATTTTGTTTTTCATGAAATTTTATATGCACCAAAATCTTTTTGTGTAGATATGATAAAACATCTTTTTCTTTAGAAAGAGTGATAATTTTATTTTGGAGAGTTTCATTTTTCTTTTTTATTTTTAAATATTTCTTCTTAAGAAAATTATAGTTGTTAGACAAGTCTTTAAAAGCCTCACCTAATTCATCCATTGTTAATTCATAATCATCAAGTGAAAGTTCGGATGTTACCTTGGGTGTATTGTCATTAGCGATGAAACACACATGTGTCGTATCCACCTCTTCTTCGGATTCACTCCCCGAATCCCATGTAGCTTTCAAGGCTTTCTTTTTTTAGGGCTTCTTTGAGGTTGATGGTTTGCTTTTGGTGTCCAGACATTTCGCAACGATGTGGCCCGGCTTCCGGCAATGGAAGAAAATGATCTTCTTGTCTTTCTTTCTTTGCCATCATTTTCTATTGTTGAACTTGGCCTTATTGTACATCCTCTTTACATTTTTCACTGGGTGGGAGAGGTTTTCGTTATTTTCTTCTTCATTATCCTCATCGGAGATGGTTGGAGTAGAATTGAAGGCAATCATTTTTTTTGTGGTGCCATTTTTTCTCTAGCCTTCCTCTCCATCTCATAGGTTTTAAGGTTGCTGATAAGACCAATGAGCTCCATCTCTTCTTTGTCATTCAGCTCCTTCAATGTAGTAGCCTTGACCTCATATGAGGGTGGAAGAGCACGAATGACATTCCTTAACTTTTGATCATTGTCAATGGCATCACCTAAAGAAGCAAGACCATTTTTTATTTTAATAAATATTGTTACCATATCATCAATGGAGTCATTATCATGTATGGTGAAATTTCATATTGGGAACACAAGAGATCAATTTTTGCTCTCTTGACTTATGATATTCCCTCGTGTATGACCACTAGATGTGTCCAAATCTCGTAGGTGGATTTGCAATGAATGACCTTAGTTATGTCATCATCGTTCAAGGCTTGAAGCAATGCATAGTGCGCCTTTTCATTAACATCAAATTCCTTGGTGGCAATGTCGGACCAAGTGTCCTCATCACCAACGGGTACACTAAAGGGTTTAATCACCACCTTTACAACCCGGCTTCCTAGGGATTGAAAAAACACAGTCATCTTAACCTTCCATATGGAAAAGTTAAGGCCATCAAACTTGGGAGGGGTCTTAATTTCTTTCGCCATTTTTACTATAGTGGATAGAAAATAAAAATATGAATGAAGTGATTAGAAACTAGGATCTCTCTAAGATGGTTAAGCCAAACTCTAGAGATCATGGCTCTGATACCAATTGAAATATACCTAGAGGGAGGTGAATAGGTGTTATGCTAATCAAATGTAAGTTAAAAACCACTTATGATGAATGATGCAAAGCAGTCACTAAAAATAAGAATTGAATCCGAATTACCCGTGAAGGGCTCTAGAACTTCTCCTCTTAATTTCTCTAGATTATGAGTTGAGATGCTCAATTGCCTCCTTGTTGAGATGAGTAAAGACCGATAATGAAAGTGATGAAATGAAAGCAATAAAAGTATGCAAGATAAACAACTACACGAGTATGAATAATGATAAGCAATAGAAAGCAAGATACAAGCAATCGCAAATACAAAGAATTTGTTCCGAGGTTCGAACCACCCTCTACGTCCTCGCCTTCACCACTATGAAGGATTTCACTATCCACTAAGGATCTTTCATAAAGGGACCTTACAATAAGAAATTACAAAGGTCTACACAAGACCGGAGTTTACAACTCCACCACTCAATCCTCTACACAAGAGGTAGCCCAAAGCCAATTGAGGTTACAAAGCTCTTGGTGATTACTCAAGACCACAAACACTCTCTCTTACAACTTCCTATAGAGTAGAATAAGAAATGAAGCTCAAAGAGTTATGTGAGAGAAGAAATTCAGTTAGAAAGAATTAAGAGCTTGAAAACCAACATCAAATACTATAAGAAGTTATAAAGGGATTGTTTGTGATCTTTGTGGTCACCAAGAGCTTGTTAAACTCATTAGCTTTGTGCTATTTCTTGGGTAGAGGATTGAGAGTTGGAGTTATATACTCCGGTGTTGAGTGGACATTGTAGTTCCTTTGTGGAGGCACCTTTGTGGAAAGATCTTTGTGAATAGTGAAATTCTTCACGTGGTGAAGGCGGAGACGTAAAGTTTGGTGCTCGAACCTCGAAACAAATCTCTTGTGCTTGAGATTATTTTCTCTCTTGCTCTTACTCTTTATTTGCATGCACTTGTGTCTTTATTTCTATTTCTCTTACTAGCATCATTCATTTATGTCAGTTTTCACTCTCTAAATTAAGAAGACAATTGAGCACCTTAACTCATTATCTAGAGGAATATAGAGGAGAATTTTTAGAGCCCTTCATAGGGAATCCGACTTCACTTCTTGATTTGAGTTGACCGTTTGCATCATTCATATTATAAATTTTTGCATTTTCGTATTAGGACCTTTAGATTAGCATTACACCTATTCACCCCTCTATAGGTCAATTGGTATCAGAGCTTTGTACTCTAGTTTTTAGTTTAACCACCTTAGAGAGATCCACCAGCTAATCACTTATTTGTTCACTTCACTAGGTTACATGGCCAAAGGAATCAAGACTCCACCCAAGTTTGATAGCCTTAACTTTTCAGAAAGTTTTGATGACTGTTTTCTTGCAATCCTTAGGAAGTCAGGTTGCAACGACGGTGACGAAACCTTTTAGTATACCCTATGATGATGAGGATACATGGTCCGAAATTGCCACCAAGAAATTTGATGCCAATGCAAAAGCCCACTATGCATTGCTTCAAGCCTTGAATGATGATGATATTGCTAGGGCTATTCATTGCAAATCACTTAGTTGTCACGCAGGAGGGGACATCACAGGTCAAGACAGCTAAGATTGATCTCTTGTATTCCCAATATAAAAATTTTGCTATGAATGAAGAAGAATCAATTGATGATATGATTACTAAGTTTACTAAAATCACCAATAGTCTTACTTCTTTAGGTGATGGAATAGATAACGACCAAAAGGTGAGAAAAGTCATCCAAGCCCTTCTACCATCATGGAAGTGAAAGTTACAAATTTGAAGGAGCTCAATGACAAAGAAAAGATGAAGATCATTGATCTTATTGGCAATCTCAAGGCCCATGAGATGGAAAGAAAAGCAAGAAATTAGAAGGCTCCACAAAAAAGAAGATGATTGCCTTCAAGTCCGCTCCTACCATTTTCGATGTAGATGATGAAGAAGAAGAAGATGACAAAAATCTTTCACTCCTTGTTAAGAATGTAAGGAGGATGTACAACAAGGCAAAATTCAACAACCGGAGAAAATGACAAGACAAGGAGGACAAGAAAATTGTGTGCTACAATTGTCGAAAACCCAGACATGTCATTGCTGAATACCCGAAGAACAAAACCAAAGCCACAATCTTCAAGAAACCATATAAGAAGAAAGCTCTAAAGGTAACATGGGACTCAGAGAGCGAATCTGAAGAGGAGGTTGACACGGCTCATGTGTGTTTCATGGCAAATGAGAACACACTCAAGATAACATCCGAATCTCATCTTGATGAATGTGAACTTTTTATGAATGAATTGGGTGAAGTTTTTGAAGAGTAGTCTAACAACTATGACTTTCTCAAAAATAATATATAAAAATAAAAAAGAAAAATGAACTTCTCCAAAATCAAATAGGTACACTTTCAAAAGAAAAAGAAGTTATATCTTCCACACTTCAAAACACACAAAAAGATTTTGATGCTCACAAAGTTTCTTGTACGGCTAAATTTTCTATGACTGATGAAAATGAGATTTCAATTTTGAAAAACAAAATTAATACTTTAAGCAATATTTTGAAAAGGTGTGAATTTAATAAGGCTAGACTAGAGACTATGTTTTCAAAGAGGCAAACTCAAAGGAAGCCTCATGTTTCAGATGCTTCTCATGCTCACACACAATCTCATTCACATCATGCCACACATATTAAACATGCTCATGTTTTACATGCTCATCATGCACATACACATCATGCATTTCTTTATGGCAAGGTGTATACTTGCACCTATTGTGACCGAAAAGGTCACTTAGCTTATGATCGCATAAATGCTTTAAATGATCATATCTGAGTTCGAAAAACTAACACTTTAGGATTCAAGAAAGTTTGAGTACCAAAATCAATAAATTTATTGCTTAATATAGGTACACACCAAGGCTCCAAGACGAAGGGAGAGGTTATACCTTGAAAGTGGTTGCTTAAGGCATATGGCTTGGGGTATCAACAACTTTACAATGCTATCAAGGTATCATGAAGGTGACACCATCACCTTTGGGGATGATTCAATGGGTAAAATCATTGGTATAGGTAATATCTGTAAGTCACCTAGAGGGGGGGTGAATAGGTGATGAGCTAATCAAACGGTCAATTATGTGGAATTAAAAACTATATGAATGCAAACTAAAACTTATTACACTAAACACCAAGTTTAACACAAGAGTGTAGCCGAATTCCCCGTGAAGGGCTCTGGACTAACACCTCAAGATTCCTTTAGATAAGAGTTGAGGTGCCGCGTTAGCTCTCTTGGTTGAAAAACTAGTGTTAGCAAACAATCTTAAGCATATACAATATGAGCACAAATGTATATCAAGCATATAATGATAAAGACAAGAATAGCATGCAAGATATAAAGACAAGTAAAGGAGAGAGAGAGAGTGAGCAATCGCAAACACAAGGGATTTGTTTCGAGGTTCGAGCACACTTGCTCTACATCCCCGCCTTCACACCATGAAGGGTTTCCACTAAAATCGATCCCACCGGATCACTCGGTGCCGCTACACCTACAAGGAGTTCCCACTAGAACTCTTGGACTCTCTCTAGTCCCGTACACACCGCAAGCCTACAAGCTCGCCGAGGCCGCACCTCATACAACAAGTTCGCACTCGAACTCGAAACACCGCGAACGCACTCGTCCGCCTCCTCAAAGAACAAAGATGAACTTTGGTGATCACAACTCTTGATCACCTAAAATCCTCTCACAACAAATCCCTATAAGTAGATATAGCAATGGATGGCTCAAGTGTTGTGTGAGAAATCAAGGAAAGAGATGGAGGAAAACTCAAGAAAATCTCTTTTAAACACTCTTGATAAACTCCCCTTTTGATTGAAAATATTTGCTCTCAAATAAGTGGAGAAAACTTCTTAATGGAGTTGGAAAAACTAACTCAAAACCCACTAAAAAATCTTAGAGAAAACAGTACCCAAACCCCCAAATTTATAGGGCTAGAAAAACTAGCCGTTGGGATCCAGGTGGCCTGACTGTCGACCGCCCGGTCGACCGCCAACGGTCATTTTTCTGACCGTTGGGGCAGCGGTCGACCGGTCGGTCGATCGAACCTCTGGAACAGAGAGTAGATTTCTCTGCCGGTCGACCGGTCGGGGCATTTCCAGAGAGCAGACCTCTCTGGACGGTCGATCGTCCCGGTCGACCGGCCCTCCAGCCAGACTGGCGTGCACGTCTGTGCACGTCGGTCGACCGGCACGGTCGACCGACTTCAAGCTACGGTCGACCGTCCCGGTCGACCGACTGAAGCCAGGAAACAGTTTTCTGGGATTAAAAAGTTCGACATTTTGATTGAAATAAAATCCCATAAATTCACAGAAAATCTACAAAAATAGTTTTACCAATATACTTTGATAAACAAACATGCTTGCACAAAATCAAGGCATGTTACAAATAATTTGGACTATTTTTGTAAGTTCGAAATATTGGTTCAAAACAAAAACGGTATTTTCTAGAAACCAACCTTCTAAGGAAAAATACAGTTTTGTAAAATTTGTTTTCTAAAACTCTTCCAAATACAAAAACAAGATATTTAAACAACTTTGAAAGCATAGGGTGTATGGATATGATCCACTACACATACATGGTGAAATATCTATGTTTTTGACATTAAGCACTAAATACGATTTATATAGTCTTTAACCAAAACCGTATTTTTTCAGAAATGAAAACTCTTTTCTAAATGAAATCTCTTTTATAAAAACACATATAAATCAAGAGTGTGTGTGCATATAGTATACTTGAGTAATCCACCAACTATTCTATCCTTTACATTTTATTCTAAAACAAAATCTTATAAAAACAAACCTAGACACAAGCCTTGATCTTGAAGTCTTCACTTGAAGTCTTCTCATCTTCTTGACTTGGTCCAAACACGATCCACTGAGCATGACTCCTCTTGAGTACTTGATATGGTCTTGATGCATAGGCTCTCGAATCAAACCGTGCTAGCTCCAAAACTTGGCTTTAAATCCTTTGTTGAAACTACGCACCTACTAAGATCTTGATCATGAATCTGTCACTAATTAACCACAAGATCATTAGTACTATAACTACATGAGTTGATCATCATCAAAACTAGAGTGATAGGCCTTTGGGCCAACAATATCAAGATTGGCTCATCTCTTTTAATTGAGAATGTTGTTTTAGTTGAAGGTCTTAAGCATTATCTTTTAAGTATTAGCCAACTTTGTGATAAAGCTTTCAAAATTATTTTTAATGATTCTCTTATGACATTTTGGATAAGAAAATAAATACGTGTGTTCTTTCTGATTGTTGTGAAAATAATGTTTATAAGATTGACATGCCTAATTTAGATTGCAATGCCACTTGTTTGAATGTTTTCAATGAAGATTCTTAGTTATGGAATAGGAGATTAAGCTACGTTTTGTTTGACCACTTACCCTGAATTAATTCTAAAGTCTTGGTGAAAAGTATTCCTTGTTTGAAGTTTCAAAAGGACGATATTGTGATGCGTGCCAACTTGAAAAACAAACCAAGTCCTCTTTCAAAACAATCAAGGATGTCATGACAATTAGACCTTTAGAGTTAATCCACATGGATTTATTTGGCCCAACTAAAACTAAAAGTCTTAGTAGTAATTATTTTATTTTTGTTTTAGTTGATGATTTCTCTAGATTTACATGGGTTTTCTTTTTAGAACATAAAAATGAAGCTTTTTCGTATTTTCATGTTTTTAGAAAAAGGGTTGAAAAAGAAAATGATTTTTCGATTTTCCGCATAAGGAGTGATAGAGGTGGTGAATTCATCGACCATTCTTTTATCACTTATTGTGAAGAAAATAAAATTAAACATGAACTATCTTATCCTAAAACTCCACAATAAAATAGAGTCGTTGAAAGGAAGAATCGTACTCTTCAAGAAATGGTTAGGACAATGATTGGTGAATACAGACTCCCTCAATATTTATGGGCCGAGACTGTAAACACTTCATGTTTCATTGGAAATCGAATTTATTTTTGTAAGAATTCAAATAAGACTCCCTTTGAGATTTACTATTTGAGAAAACCAAATGTTTCCTATTTTATAGTCTTTGGTTGCAAGTGTTTTGTTTTGAATACCAAAGGTAATTTTGGCAAGTTTGATCCAAAATTTTTTGAGACTATTTTTGTTAGATACTCAAATACTAGTAAGGCTTATACAGTTTTCAATAAGTCAACCTTGACTATTGAGGAGTTTATGCATGTTAATTTTGAGTAATCTAACTCTCTTGTGAAGAATATTGTAGAGATTGATTCTTTAGGTGAAGAGTTTGAAAAGTTTTCATGAAAGATTTACTTGTACAAGACGAAGAGGAAAAGTATAAGGATGATGCAATTGGAGAACTCAAAGATAGTGAAGTAGATCCAACACAGCCACTTCAAAAGCATTGGAGATACGCTACAAGCCATCCCAAGGACTTCATTATTGGTGATGTATCCAAAGGGTAACTACTCACTCCAAATTTCATGATATTTGCGGCCATTTTGCATTTATTTTCCATATTGAGATTAAAAACATCCTCGAAGCTGAGGGCAACTCATATTGATTACTTTCTATGCAAGAAGAGCTTAATCAATTTGAGCGCAACCAAGTTTGGCATCTTATTCCTGGATCCCATGATAGACCAACAATTGGTACTAAATAGATTTTTAGGAATAAGTTGAATGAGTTGGGAAATGTTATTAGGAATAAAGCCAGGTTAGTGGCCTAAGGTTACACGCAAATTGAAAGAATTAATTTTGAGGAAACTTTTACACCCGTAGCACAGCTTCAGGCATACGGATGACACTTGCTTTTGCTTCTTTAAAGATTTTAAGCTTTTTCAAATGGATATTAAAAGTACATTTTGAATGATTTTATTGAAGAGGAGGTGTATGTTGAACAACCCCCGGGTTTGTTGATCCTACACATCTAGATTTTTTTTTAAACCTGAAAAAGCGTTGCATGGTTTAAAATAAGCTCCAAGAGCTTGGTATAAAAGATTAAGTACTTTTCTTATTTTAAATGGTTTTATCAAAGGCAAAGTTGATACTACCTTATTTACAAAGCATGTAGATAATGGTTTCTAATAGTGCAAATATATTTTGATGATATCATTTTTGGGTCTACTAATGAAAAGCTTTGTAAGGATTTTGAATCATGCATAAAGAAAGAATTTGAAATGAGTATGATGGGGGAGCTCAACTGCTTCCTTGGACTCCAAATCAAGCAAAGAGGTGATGGGATCTTCATAAATCAAGCCAAATACACAAGAGAACTTATTAAGAAATTTAGGCTTGAGGATGCAAAGATATGCAAGACTCCCATGCTGCCACAACAAAGCTTGATAAAGATGAATAAGATAAAAATTTTGACATTAAACTCTATTTTAGCATGATTGGTAGTTTGCTTTACTTGATGGCTAGTAGGCTGGATATTATGTTTAGTATATGTTTATGTGCTAGATTTTATTCTTGTCCTAAAGAGTCTCACTTATTTGCCGTAAAACGCATTATTAGATATCTTAAGAGCACTATTGGAATGAGCTTGTGGTATCTGAAAACTGAACAATTCTCAATGATGAGTTTTTTGGATGCCGACTTTGCCGGTTATAGAGTGGATAAGAAGAGCACTTGTGGAGCTTGTTAATTTCTAGGAAATTACCATGTTTCATTGTCTTCCAAGAAATAAAATCCCGTAACCCTCTCAACCGCCGAGGCGGAGTATGTTGTAGCCGGCGCTTGTTGTGCACAAGTCCTTTATATGAAACATACTTTTCTTAATTATGATTTGCATTTTGACCATATTAAAATATTTTATGATAATACTAGTATCATTCATATGACCAAGAATGCAAATCAACATAGCAAGACCAAACACATAGAGATTAGATAGCACTTTCTTAGATATCATTATGAGAAATGAGATATTGAAATTGATTATGTTTCTACCGATTTTCAATTAGCGGATATTTTTACAAAACCACTTGATTTTAATAGATTTTCGTTTATTTATGGTGAATTAAATGTTTGCATTATGAATTCATCAAATTTTTAATTGATATTTAATATGTATACATGAACTTTATATTTTTTTTAAAATTGGTGTCTTGTCTTTACCCTTGTATTTCTTGGCATCTATTTTTTTGTTTTCATGAGTCCCTTTTTGATTTATGACAAAAATAGGGAGAAGAATTTATGAGTTATTTCATTAACTTCATTTATCTCAATTGATATATCATGTTTTGCAAATTGGTATCTAGATATTGGTATATCTATATTATTAATTGGTATCATTCTTATATTTTAAATTGGTATTATTTGATGATTTATGATTTATATTACCTCTATTTCATGCTTGTATGCCTTATTGCATATCTATTTTGATGGTTGGAGGCATGAATGGAGGATGAAATATTTTTGCATAACTCTTCATAATTCACATCTATATATCTATATGCATTTGATAACTTGCTTTGAAATTATCACATTCTTTAGTCATAAATGATTGAATTTGATAGATAAACATAACTTTAGGGGAGCTTTGCTAAGCTCTTCATACTATTTTTAAATAACTCATATGTTTGTCATCATCAAAAAGGGGGAAATTGTTGGTTCAAGGTTGCAATTATCGGTTTCTTATTTTGATGATAACAAAACCTATATAGTTATTTAGTACTAATCATGTTCAACTGTTTAAGTATTCTTCAGATTTCAAGAAGTTTCAAAGTGCTTCTTCCTCAAAAAAGGTATTGAAGTCTCAATCTCACTCAAGAATGGGATTCAAGATAGGACAATCGAGACTCATCCTGGAGAACCCCGCTAGAAGACTTGAAGACATAGCACCTATGTAAGAAAATAATATGTTAAAATATAGTATGCAGAATTGATGCTCAAGAAGTTACCACATACACACAAAATTCAAGTTTTTAAAATACGAATTTCAATATCTAGTTTTTCTCATTTTGGTATTTTACAATGGTTCAATGTCTGATGCATGTCCCATGATTTTTCAAGATTTTATATCCTATTTTCTAACATGTATACTAAAGCCTATGTATTACCAAATAGTTTTTATAACTCGTATAAAACTTTTTAAAATTAGTTTATATTCAATTTTTTTACTCAAAAATAGCGTTTCAGGCTTAGTCGGTCGACCGGGCGATCGACTGGACCACTGGGTCAATTTGACCTCTGCCTGGCATGCTGTGCACGTTTTTTGGACGACCGGGCGGTCGACCGGAAAACCTAGTGGCCGACCGGCGGTCGACCGACTGGCACTAGCCTGGTCTCAGGTAAGACCGATCGACCGAGTAGTCAACTGACGCCAACGGTAAGTTCAAAATATTAAACTACCGGTCGACCAGGCGGTCGACCGATGTTTTGGCGCTACTATAATAACGACTAGTTTTTGAAAATCTTTTTCTTTAATTTTTTTCTAACAGGCATTTTTGCTCTTTTTGGGTCTAATCTCTCTTAATGATCTGATAGGGCCCTCTAACAGTTTTCTATCATTTGCATATATATAGAGTTTATTTGTAGATGATTAAAGACAATTAGTTTTTAAAAAATATTTGAAAATCAAGTTTATTTCAAGAAAAAAAATTTCAAGTTTTCTTGCTTCAAGTGCCCTCATTTCAAAATCATTTTCTGCATATTTTCAGCTCTTAGATTAAATCATTTCAACTGATTTTCTTTTTCACAAACTTATTGAGCTTTATCTCACATCAAATACTATAGGAAGTTGTAAAGAGATTGTTTGTGATCTTTGTGGTCACCAAGAGCTTGTTAAACTCATTGGCTTTGTGCTACCTCTTGTGTAGAGGATTGAGAGTTGGAGTTGTGTACTCTGGTCTTGAGTCGACCTTGTAGTTCTTTTATGAAGGCTCCTTTGTGGAAAGATCCTTAGTGGATAGTGAAATTCTTCAAGCGGTGAAGGCGGAGACGTGGAGCTTGGTGCTCAAATCTTGAAACAAATCTCTTGCGATTATGAATGTTTTCTCTCTTGCTCTTACTCTTTATTTGCTTGCACTTGTGTCTTTGTTTCTATTTATCTTGCTAGCATCATTCATTCTTGTCGGTTTCACTCTCTAAATCTAGAAAGGCAATTAAGCACCTCAACTCATTGTCTAGAGAAATATAGAGAAGTTCTAGAGCCCTTCATAGGGAATCCGACTTCACTACTTGATTTGAGTTGACTGTTTGCATCATTCATATTATAAATTATTGCATTTCCGCATTTGAACATTTAGATTAGCATTACACCTATTCACCCCCTTATAGGTGTACTTTCAATTGGTATCAGAGCCTTGCACTCTAGTTTTTGATTTAACCACCTTAGAGATATCCACTAGCTAATCACTTATTTGTTCACTTCACTAGGTTACATGGCCGAAGAAATCAAGACTCTACCTAAGTTTGATGGCCTTAAAAGTTAAGATGATCGTTTTCTTACAATCCTTAGAAAGTTGGGTTGCAAAGGCGGTGAGTAAACCTTTTAGTGTACCCGATGGTAATGAGGATAGGGGTGAGCATCGGTCGGTTCGGTTCGGTTTTTGCTAATTTTTGCAAAACCGAACCGAACCGATTAGACTTAGTAACCGAACCGAACCGAATCAACTCAATTCGGTTCGGTTTTTCGGTTTTTTCGGTTAGGTCAATATATTGTCATCATTTCTTACATTTTTTAATCACCATTATGTTATCATCCTTTAATATTATAATCTCAAATATCTATTACCCAAATTAGAAATAAGAAAAAGATTCTAAGCTTAATGTGAATTGAAAATTCCATATTCTAAAACTTTTACACCGTATTTGAGCTCTTATATCAAAACTCATATAATTATTACTAATTTTAATGATAAGAATGAAAAAAAGAACTATATTAATATAAATATTATTCTCAATTGTGATGGTGTACTTAATATTGCTTTCACATATTCAACATAAAAAAGATGGTATTACTAAAACTAATGAGATAAGCTTCCACCAGTTTTTATTATAAACTATATGATTCACTAAATTGAATTTGAGTAGATTAATATATAGGGTGAGAAATTCGGTTCGGTTCGGTCTATTCGGGTTTTGGAACATAAAACCGAAACCCGACCGAATTAGAGCGGTTCGGTTTGGTTCGAGTTCGGGTTTCGGTTTTTGGTCGGTTATTTCGGTTATAACCGAACTCTGCTCACCCCTAAATGAGGATACATGATCCAAAATTGTCACTAAAGAATTTGATGGCAATGCAAAAATCCAATATGCATTGCTTCAAGCCTTAAATGATGATGACATTGCTAGAGTTATTCATTGCAAATCTACCCCTGAGATTTAGTCACACCTAGTTGTCACACACGAAAGGACATCACAGGTCAAGAGAGCTAAGATTGATCTCTTGCGTTTTCAATACGAAAATTTTGCTATGAATGAAGAAGAATCAATTGATGATATGATTACTAAATTTTCTAAAATCACCAATGATCTTGCTTCTATAGGTGATGGAATATACAATGACCAAAAGGTGAGGAAAGTCATCCGAGCCCTTCCATCATCATGGGAAGTGAAAGGTATAACTTTGAAGGAGCTTAACGACAAAGAAAAGATGAAGCTCATTAGTCTTATTGGCAATCTCAAGACCCATGAGATGGAAAGGAAATAAAGAGAAGAGAGGGCTCCACAAAAGAAGAAGATGCTAGCCTTCAAGTTCACTCCTACCATTTTTGATGAAGATGACTAAGAAGAAGAAGACGAAGATCTTTCACTCATTGTTAAGAATGTAAGGAGGACGTACAATAAGGAAAAATTTAACAATATTCTTATGCCTATTTTTGCCACATTTGATTCTCATGGATAGTTTTGTTTATGATTTTTCAGATATAAAGTTGAGCAATTTTGGAGAGAAAAATCCGAAAAGTAATGAGATAAGAGTTGCAGTAAGGAATCACTGATACAAAGACCTACGGATGAAACTAGAGAGTTCAACAGAGTCTACACATTAAGAGGATGCAATTGCTAGAAGATGAAGATCATATTCAGAAGTGAGGTGGCTAATCCTCTGTCCATACGGCGAATCTTCCATGCATTGTTCAAAAAAGATAGCAGAATCAGATTCAGGTTTGAAATCAAACTGGATACATCTTAGTATTTTGTTCATGACTTTCTTTACAGAAATCCAATTAAGATGATTCAAGATGCTACAAAAAAATAATTGAAAGGGATACAACTTTATATTGACAACTTGTTCCAGTTCAATCGTTTAACTTTTCTTTTTTAACAATTTTCATGAGCTAGCTGCAACACAAATCAGAATCAAATTGCAACACCGAGTTGAAGTTGAAAATGGAGTTCTCCTTGTTGGCCCAAGGTTACAATCACCGGTTTCTTATTTTTATGATAACAAAACATATGTGGTTATTTAGTACTAATCAAATTCAAGTGTTTAAGTGTGTTTCAAGGTTCAAGAGAATTCAAGAAGTTTTCTTCCTCAAAAGAAAGGTATTTGAAAACTCAAGATTATTCAAGAAGGGATTGAAGCTCAAACGCGCTTGACGTCGCTATTGGAGATGCCTACTTGAAGACTCTTATAGTCGTATCAAGCCTTGTAAAAAAATAGTAGATTTAAAGTGTAGATTATAGATTTGATGCTCAAGAACACACACAAAAATATACAGTTTCGAAAATACAAGTTTTTATCGTATTGGTGCTTTGCATGATAAGTACTTTATACATGTTTCAAATTTTTTCAAAATTATATATCCTGTTTAAAACATGTATTATTTCCTATACATTGCTATATCTCTTAGAAGCCAATACAAAATATTTCAAAAATACTCAAAAAATCAATTTTTGGCCTAGGTCGTCGACTGGACCATGGATTTGGGGTTGTGCACGTTGTGCATGTCTTTCAGTCGATCACTAAACCCTACAATCGGTCGATAGATCAACCGACTATCACTACCCATGTTTCTGTTAGGGGCCAGTTGATCGAGCGGTCGATTGACCCCATGTGCAATATTTTTTAGGCAAAGGTCTGGTCGACCGGGCGGTCGACCAAGCCCAATGGCTAGTTTATGAAAATGAACTGTCGGTCGACCGATCAGTCGACCATAGTTCTACCAAATCTACAGTAACGGCTAGTTTTTTAAATCTATTTTGTTTTTTGTGTTTTCCAACAGACATTTTTGCTTTCGATGAGTCAAATCATAAATGACCTGATAGGCTTAACTAATAGTATTTATCTATTGCTTATATATATGTGGGTCATTGGGATTGGTTTTATTACACAAGATTTTACAAGTTTTATTTGAAAAATCAAGTTTGCTAAAAAGAGAAAAGTTTTCAAGCTTCAAGTTTTGAAGTGAAATCATTTCCAAAGCTATTTCAATTGATTTTTCAGCTCTTAAATTCTTTCAACTGAATTTTTACTCTCACAAACTCCTTGAGACTCAATCTATATCTACTCTATAGGAATTTGTAAAGAAGAGAGTGTTTGTGATCTAGTGATCACCAAGAGCTTTGTAAACCAAGTTGGCTTTATGCTACCTCTTGTGTAGTGGATTGAGTGTTGGAGTTGTGTATCCGGTCTTGTGTAAACCATTGTAATTCCTTATTGCAAGGTTCCTTTATGGAAGATCCCATTGTTGATGGTGAAATCCTTCACGGTGCTTAAGGCTGGGACGTAGAACGGTGGATCGAACCTCGAAACAAATTCTTTGCGTTTGCGAATTCTTGTCTCTTGATCTCTATCTCCTTACATTGCTTACACTTGTGTTGTTAATTCACTTGCACACCTTACTCTTTGCTTGCTTTACATTCGTCATTGCATTACACTCATCACTCGCTTTTGTCGGTCTATACTCATTTCAATAAGAAAACAATGAGCACCATAACTCATAGTCTAGAGGAATTTTAGAGGAGAAATGCTAGAGTCCTTCACGAGGAATTCGGCTTCAATTCTTGTTTTGAGTAACCTGTTTGCATCATTTAGCATAGATTGTTGTTATTCCGTATTTGATTAACATTATACCTATTCACCCTCTTTAGGTGTATTTTCAATTGGTATCTGAGCCTTGTACTCTAGATTTTGATTTAACCACCTTAGAGAGATCTTTTTGCTAATCACTTCATTTGTATTTTCTTTTGCTATCCACATTAGTTTATATGGCCGAAGGAATTAAGACCCTATCAAAGTTTGATAGCCTTAATTTTTCTATATGGAAGGTTAAGATGACCATCTTCTTGATATCCTTAGGAAGCCGGGTTGCAAAAGCGATGACCAAACTATTTAGTGTACCCATTGGTGATGACGACACATGGTCCGATATTGCCACCAGAGAATTTGATGCCAATGCAAAAGCACACTACGCATTGTTTCAAGTCTTGAATGATGATGACATAGCTAGGGTCATTCATGTGGCCGAAAGGCCCTCCACTCTAGTTTTGATGATGATTAACTCATGTAGTTATTGTACTAATGATATTGTGTTTAATAAGTTTCAGATATTTGATCAAGATCTTAGTCAGTGTTTAGCTTCAACAAAAAATTCGAAGTCAAGTTTTGAAGCTAGTACGTGTTGATTCAAGAGCTCGCGCATCAAGATCACATCTAGTACTCAAAAGGAGTCTAGCTCTTTGGATCAAGGTTTGGACCAAGTCAAGAAAGAGAAGAAGATTTTTAAGACTTGAGTCGAGTTTGTAAGTGTTAGGATTTTGTTTTTACATAAATACAAAGGGTAGACTAGTTGTGAAATGCTCAAGCTCATACACACAAAAAAAATTTATATAGTGTTTTCATAAGAATAGTTTTGATTTTAGAAAACATTATTTTGGTTTTGAGCTTCAAAGTATACACCTTATGTTTCATGATTAGATTTAATCAAAACAAGTTATATGATTTATATGTGTTTTGGATTTCATCCATACACATTGTTGGTTCAAATGCTTAGAAAAACTTATTTGATGTTTCTATATCTTGTGTTCAAGTTTTGTTTACGTCAAATTCTTGTTTAGAGATTATTGTCAAAATATAGATATTTCATCTTATATGTGTATTGGATCATATCCATACACACTAAGCTTCAAAAGTGTTTAAAATATCTTATTTTTGTATTTGGACAAGTTTTGGTAAAATCAGTTTTTCATTTAAAAGTTTGATTTTTGAAAAATACCAGTTTTTATTTAAGGCTAAATTTCTATAACACAAAAATAGTTCAAATTGCTTTAAATATGTGTTGAATTTTAGTCACTTATATCTGTTCTTCAAATATTTACAAGAACTTATTTTTGTGGATTTTATGGGTATTTAAAAGACCAAGTTTCAAAACCGTAAGACCGACCCTGAGGCCACTGGCGGTCGACCGGACCAGATCTCAGTCGACCGGGTGGTCGATCGATGTGCACAAGACGTGCACAAGGCTTTGGCCATTGGGCCGGTTGACCGTGCGGTCGACAGGCCCAGAGAACTTGCTCCCCGGTCGACCGATCGGAGAGTTCACTCTCTGATTCTGGCCTCGGTCGACCGACAGGAAAATTGCCTAGGGGCGGTCGACCGGCCGGTCGATCGACAGCCCTGTAATCACCTAGAGGGGGGTGAATAGGTGACTAGCTAATCTAATGGTCAATTAATGCGGAATTAAAAAACTATTTATGCAAACTAAAACTTCTTAAACTAAACACCAAGTATAACACAAGAGTGTAGCCAGATTCCCCGTGAAGGGCTCTGGACTAACTCCTCAAGATTCCTCTAAATAAGAGTTGAGGTGTCGCTTTAGCTCTCTTGGTTGAATACAAGTATTAGCAAACAATCCCAAGCATATAATAATATGAGCACAAATATATATATATCTAGCAAATAAAGATGAAAGCAATATAAGTATGCAAAATATAAACAAGTAAGAGATAGATAGAGAGAGAGAGAGCAATCGCAAACACGTGATATTTGTTTCGAGGTTCGAGCACACTTGCTCTACGTCCCCGCCTTCAACACTTAAAGGATTTCCACTATAAACCGATCCCACCGGATCACTTGGTGCCGCAACACCTACAAGGCGAGTTCACACTTGAACTCCTTGGACTCTCTAGTCCCTTCACTTGTTCCCGCAAGAACTACACACCGCAAGCCCACTAGCTCGCCGAGGCTGCACCTCAAACACCCGAGTTCCCACTAGAACCCGAAACAATGCGAACACACACGTCCGCCTCCTCAAAGCAAAGATGAAGTCTTTGGTGATCACAATACTTTGATCACCTAAAAAATAATCTCACAATAACACTCCTATAGGATGAATATATCAATGGATAGTTCAAGTGTTTGTGAGAAAAACAAGGATTGAAATTGTGGTGGAAAACATAAGAAATCACTTTTGAAAAACTCTTGATAAAACTCTCCTTTTGAATGGAAGTATTTGGCTCTTAAACAAGTGGAGAAACCTCTTAAAAGAGTAGGAAAAACTGGTGCAAAAACCCACTTAAAATCTTATTAAAAACAGTCCATATAAGCCCCCTTTTATAGGCTAGAAAAACTAGCCGTTGGGGCAAATTTACAGCCCAGACGGCTGTCGGTCGACTGGCCCGGTCGACCGCCAACGGTCAGAAATCTGACCGTTGGAGCCTCGGTCGACCGGCCCGGTCGACCGTGACCTGGAACAGAGAGCAGAGCTCTCTGCCGGTCGACCGGCCCGGTCGACCGGGGCTTTCCAGAGAGCAGAAGCTCTCTGGCGGTCGACCGGGTCGGTCGACCGGCCCTCCAGCCAGAACTGGGGTGCACGTCTATGCACGTCTGTCGACCGACTCGGTCGACCGACTCCTAGCTCGGTCGACCGGCCCGGTCGACCGGCATAAGCCAGACAGAACTAATTTAGGGATTAAAAGGTTGTCTTTTTAGCTTAGATAAAATCCCATAAAACCTCTAAAAATCTACAAAAATAGTTTCAATATTATACTTTGATATACAAACATGTTGAGTAAAAATCAAACCTTGTTACAAACATTTTGAACTATATTTGTAACTTAAAAATTTTGGCATAAAACAAAATCTGTATTTTTCCAAAATAGATTTTTTTCAAAACTTCTCCAAATACAAAAACAAGATATTTTAAACACTTTTAAAGCTTAGAGTGTATGGATATGATCCACTACACATACATGATGAAATATCTATGTTTTTGACAACAAGCACTAAAATAGTTTTGGTTAAGACACATGTATATATTAAACTCCAAAAACCAAAACGGTATTTTTTCAAAATGAAAACTCTTTTGTATTTTTTCAAAATAAAAACTCTTTTATGAAAACACAAATAAATCTTGAGTATGTGTGTATATGTACTTGAGCAATCCACCAACTATTCTATCCTTTACATTTTATCTAAAAACAAAATCTTAATAAAAACAAACCTAGACACAAGTCTTGATTTTGAAGGTCTTCACTTGAAGTCTTCTTCTCCTCTTGAGTTGGTCCAAACTTGATCCAAAGAGCTAGACTCCTCTTGAGTACTTGATGTGGTCTTGATGCATAGGCTCTTAAATCAAACTGTGCTAGCTTCAAACTTGACTTTAAATCCTTTGTTGAAGCTACACACCTACTAAGATCTTGATCACAAATCTGAGACTAAATAAACACAAGATCATTAGTACTATAACTACATGAGTTAATCAACATCAAAACTAGAGTGATAGGCCTTTGGGCTAACAAGCCATAACGGTCAGAAATTTGACCGTTGGCCGATCGACTGGGCGGTCGACTTACAAGCCATTCTGGCCTGTTCTAGACCCAAACGACTATATTTCTTAACCCTATAAAAAGGGGTTCTCTTGGCCAATTTTAGACATGATTTCAAGAGGGTTTTTGAGCCAGTTTTCCCACCTTTCTCATGGGTTTTCTAACAAATTTAGAGCTTTAATACTATATCAAAAAGAGTGTTTACCAGAGTGATTCTCTTGTGTTTTTCAAAAAATATTTCTTGAGTTTTTCCTCCACAAATATATCTTAGTTTTTCTCACAAAAGCTTGAGTCTTCCATTGTCATATCTATCCAATAGGAGCTTTTTTGTGAGATTATTTTTTGGTGATCAAAGTGTAGAGATCACCAAATTTTCATCTTTGTATTTGAGGAGGCGAAATAGTGTGTTAGTGCTGTATAGAGTTCTTGAGGGAAGCTCATTTGTAGAGGTGCGGCCTCGGCGAGTTAGTGTGCTTGCGTGTGTTGTTCTTGCGAGAATGAGGGAGGGACTTGTAGGTCCAAGAGTTCTTAAGGGAGCTCGTTGTAGGTGTTGCGGTACCGATTGATCTTGGGGGATCGTTATAGTGAAAATCCTTCATAGTGTTGAAGGTAGGAACGTAGAGCAAGTATGCTCGAACCTCGAAACAATTCTCCCCTATTTGTGATTGCTCATCTCTCTCTCTCTCTCTCTCTCTCTCTCTCTCTCTCTCTCTCTTACTTGAGTTTTATATATCTTGCACGTTCTTATTGTGCTTATCTTTATATGCTTGATATATCTTGTGCTTAATTATTATATGCTTGGGTTTGTTTGCTCACACTTGTATTCAACCAAGAGATCCATAATGGCACCTCAACTCTTAATCTAGAGGAATCTTGAGGAGATAGTCCAGAGCCCTTCACCGAGAATTCGACTACACTCTTGTGTTATACTTTTTATGTTTGAATAATAATTTTTAATTCCGCATTAGTTTGCATTAGATTAGCTTGTCACCTATTCAGCCCCCCCTAGGTGACTTACAATTCATTGCAAATCCGCTTATGACATTTGGTCACACCTAGTAGTCATACAAGAGGGGCATCACAATTCAAGAGATCAAAGATTGATCTCTTGCATTCCTAATATGAGAATTTTATCATGCATGATAATGATTCTATTGATGACATAATTACTAGGTTACTAAAATCACCAATGATCTTGCTTCTCTAGGTAATGCTATTGATAATGACCAAAAGGTGAGGAAGGTCATTCGTGCTCTACCACCATCATGGGAGGTCAAAGTTACAATATTAAAAGAGCTCAATGACAAGGAAGAGATGAAGCTCATAGGTCTTATCGGCAACCTTAAAACTCAAGAGATGGAGAGGAAGACTAGAGAAGAAATGGCGCCTCAAAAGAAAAAGATAATTGCCTTCAAGACCACTCCCACTATCTTCGAAGAAGATGATGAGAAAGAAGATGATGAAGACATCTCCCTCCTTGTGAATAATGCGAGGAGGATGTACAACAAGGCCAAATTCAATAATAGAAGATGTTGGCAAGGAAAGGAGGAGAAAAAGATCATTTGCTTCAATTGCCAAAAGCCGGGACATATTATTGCATAATGCCCGAAAACCAAAAGCAAGCCATCTAAGTCAAAGAAGCCCTAAAAGAAGAAGGCTCTCAAAGCATCATGGGATTCGGAGAGTGAATCCGAAGAAGAGGTGGACACGTCAAACGTGTGTTTCATGGCAAATGATAACACACCAAGGTAACATCCGAACCATCCTTAGATGATTGTGAATTGACTATGGATGAATTGGGTGAGGCTTTTGAAGAGTTGTCTAATACCTATGATTTTCTTAAGAAGAAATATTTAAAAATGAAAAAAGAAAAATGAATCTCTTCAAAATCATGTTGTTATTTTTTCAAAAGAAAAAGCAGTTTTGTCTTCCACACTTATGTCTACACAAAAAAATTTAGATGCATACAAAGTTTCTTGTAAAGAAAAATTTTCTTTGTTTGATGAAAATGAGATTTCTATTTTAGAAATCAAAATTAACACTTTGGGAAATGTTTTGATGAAATGTGAGTTTGATAAGGCTAGATTAGAGGTCATGTTTTCAAAGAGACGCACTCTAAGAAAACATGTTCATGTTTCTCATACTACACATGTTCATACTCCTCAAGAAAAATATGCCGCACACAATAAGCATGCTCATGTTTCACATGCTCATAATACACATACACATCATGCATTTATGTATGGTAAATTTTATACTTGCACCTATAATGGCCGGAAGGTCACTTAGCTAAGTTTTGTTTTGATCGCATTAATGCTTCAAATGATCATATTTGGGTTCGAAGAACTAACATCATAGGACCCAAGAAAATATGGGTACCAAAATCAACAACTTCTTTACTTGATATAGGTGTACACCATGGCTCCAAGACACAGACAGCAATGGTACCTTGATAGCAGTTGCTCAAGGCACATGACATGGGATATCAATAACTTTACAACCCTATCGAGGTATCATGAAGGTGACACCGTCACCTTCGGAGATGATTCAAAGGGCAAAATTGTTGGTATAAGTAATATCAAAATTGGCTCATCTCCTCTAATAGAAAATGTTATTTTAGTTGAAGGTCTCAAGCATAATCTCTTGAGCATTAGTTAACTTTGTGATAAAGGTTTTTAAGTTGTTTTTGTTGATTTCACTTGCGATATTTTAGATAAGAAAACCAATATTTGTGTTCTTTCCGGTTTTCGTGAAAACATTATTTATATGATTGATATGTTAAATCTATATTGCAATGCTACTTGTTTAAATGCTTTTAATGAAGATTCTTGGTTATGGCATAAGAGACTTGGCCATGTTTCGTTTGACCATCTATCTAGAATTAACTCTGAGAATCAGTGAAGTATATTCCTTACTTGAAGTTTGAAAAGGACCGCATTTATGATGCGTGCTAACTTGGGAAATAAACTAAGTCCTCTTTCAAAGCAATCAAGATATCATGACATCTAAATTATTAGAGTTGATCCACATGAATTTGTTTAGTCCAACAAAAATCAAAAGTCTTAGCGAAAATCATTTTATGTTTGTTTTAGTTGATAATTTTTCTAGATTTATATGGGTTTTCTTTTTCGAACACAAAGACGAGGCTTTTTCTCATTTTCATGTTTTTAGAAAAAAGAGTTGAGAAAGAAAAAGATTTTCCAATTTTGCGCATAAAGAGTGATAGAGGTGGTGAATTCATTAACTATTCTTTTATCACTTATTGTGAAGAAAATAGAATTAAACATGAACAATCTTGTTTATCCACAACAAAATGGAGTCGTTGAAAGAAAGAATCGCACTCTTCAAGAGATGATTAGGATAATGAATAGTGAATACGGACCCCCTCAATATCTATGGGCCGAGGCCGTAAACACTTCATTTTACATATCAAATAGAATTTATTTTTATAAAAATACTTTCAAAACTTCTTTTGAGATTTACTTTTTGAGAAAATCATATGTTTCATATTTTAGAGTTTTTAGTTGTAAATGTTTTGTTTTGAACACCAAAGATAATTTAGGAAAATTTGATGCCAAAACGTATAAAGTTATATTTGTTGGGTATTCAAATACTAGTAAGGCCTATAGAGTTTTTAATAAGTCTACTTTGACTATTGAAGGTCTACACATGTCAAGTTTGAGAAATCTAATACTTTTGTGAAAAATGTTGTAAAAATTGATTCTTTAGGTGAAGACATGGAGAAAATATCTTTGAAGGACTTACCAATGCAAGAAGTTAAAATGCCACAAAATTGCCTCGTTTTCGCGACTTTTCTTTGATTTTCGTGGCACAATTAGGGAAGCAGGGTCCCTGTTTTCTAGAGTAGGGACATGCAAGCAAAAGGAGAGTTCTGAAATGTTCAGTTTCTGCAAAAATTAACCTGTACACCAAAACAGAGAAGAAAATGTTAACAAAAACGTGAAATCAAAATCATTCTCATCCCCGGCAACGGCGCCAAAAATTTGATCAGGACGGAATGAGCACTCGAAAAGTGTACTTACGAAATCAATGTAATTGTATGTGTAGTTCACTCGATACTTCCATTATAGGATTGGCTTAACGGGTCGAATCCACAGGGACGGGAGGTGATAGAAGCATTAACAGTTTATGTTCACGTCGGTTGTTAACAAGTTCTTCTTTGTTAAAGTATGAGAAAAATAAAAAGAAAAGAAAAGAAATTCAGAAGTGAAAGGTGAAGAAGATGATGAAACGGCGATGTTAAAATAAAAGATAAATGGGTTTGAAAACAAAAAGAAGATGAAACAAAGATAAACTAAGAAGTTGGTGAAAACAATGAAGAAAATGATAAAAGGTTTTGAATTTGATTTTTAAAATAAGATAAAAGAAAACTTATGGCTACTAACTACTAATTGCTACACTAACCATGCTAACCTCTTAGTGATAGTTGCCTCGCATGGATCCTTGGCCATCACTAGTTCTTGACTTCAAGAGACGATACAAAGCATGGCTTATAAGATTGTTCATAAACATTCAAATCACACATCTATACCACACAATAAGTTGCAAGCTACTCTATTAGATCATCAAAACTTTTAGAGGTGAGTATGAAATAAAGTTAGCATTGCAAGTTAGCAAGTTAGTGGTTAGATGTTAGAAATGTTAGAATGTTAGAATCCATCGTCATGAGCCATCAATGGCTCTTGCAAGAGTAAGGCCTTGTAGAGGCTATTAGATTCATGTGGATTATCAAATAAGTGGTTAGATGGTTAGCGGTTAGTAGTTAGATTACCATGAGAAGAAAATTTAGCTAAGCGTCATGTAGAAGATGGAGAAGAATACAATAGAGAAGAAAGGAGACACCTTTACATAGATTGTCATTATCTATTACATCAATCTCTCTCTCTGAATCTCTCAGCCCTAATGCTTGATCTAAAAATGAAATAAAAATACAAAAGAAAATAAAATAAAAGAGGAACACCTACACTAACCTACACTAAAAGAGAGAAAATCTAGCTTATTTCTCCATCTGCCTTTGCTCTGGGTCTCTGCAGGGCTATTTATAGGCAAAAGGAGGTTCCAGAAGACGAGACGAGACCACACGTCGAAAATTGATGCGTGCGCCTACCAAAGGGCCGCGAAAACGCGGCCATAGCCGCATTTTCGCAGCAAAACCAGGGACTTAGGTCCCTTGTTTTAGCGCGTAGATTCACCTCGCTTCGGGGACCTTCCAGATATTCTCAGATTCAGTTATTTCTGTTCAGATTCTTGTCAGACATCCGCCAACATTTAGATTCAATGTATTTTCTAAAAACTCTCTAGCTTGGCCTCCAAGAAATCCGGATTTAATTACCCAAAAATTGGTTTAATTAAGCTCTTATTACTCTTTTACCCTTAGACTCTTGATTTATCGGCAAAGTAGACCAAAACACAATTAGAAATGATATTTTATTCATAAATCGGTAGGAAAATGTAATATAATAATGTAGAACTATAGACTAATCATACCCCCACACTTATCTTTTGCTCGTCCCGAGCAAAACAAAAAAGAAAAAAACTATACTACAAATGTTATTGTACCACTTTCGCAGGTGACGCGATTGCACTGAGCGTGTGCAACAAGCCATTAAACCTCTAGGTTACCCCTAGAGGAGGAGTTTTATCTCCTGAGGGTTTTCAGTGGATTGCACCCAGAAAATCCATAAAGAAAGAAAATAAATGTTAGTGTTTTGAAAACGTATTTTGAAAGAGACAAGTTTTCAAAATATTTTTGCAAAAATATAAGCGATCTAAGATCATAAGTGCACCAAAAATTATTCTTCCTTAAACTTAGTCTATATACAAGATCTTGTCATCAATAAAGGTAAGAATTCAAAATTCGATTGAATATTTTATCCTTCATAAAACCTAGATAATATGCACTTTGTGACAGTGAAGATTTCTGGGATTTCAACTCTAACTATCAAGCCATTTATTTATATATATATATTTCCTTTTTCTTCCCTTAGTTTTCTTAGGCTTTCTAGTTTACCTGGGTAGCGAGCCTTTAACCGATGACTCCCAGATCAGACGATCTTAGGGCACCAGAAGAGAAAACATTGTTGGCCCAGAGGCCTTCCACTCTAGTTTTGATGATGATTAACTCATGTAGTTATAGTTTACTAATAATCTTGTGATATTTAATTTCAGATATTTGATCAAGATATTAGTAAGTGATTAGCTTCGACAAAGGTGTTTTGGAGCTTTCACATGGTGATTCAAGAGCCTGAGCGTCAAAGTTCATATCTAGCACTCGTTGGAGTCAAACTCGATGGATCACGTTTGGATCGAGTCGACTTGAAGACGGAGTTCGTCAAGAAGGCTTCGGTTTGTTTAGTTTAAATTTATTTAGATCCATTATTAAAGGTAGATGTGTGATATGCTCAAGTTCACAACACACACACGTTTCATGTTTTGGTTTTCGGTCTTTGGTTTAACCGATCTTGGTTTTCATGGATAGATTGAATCAAAATAAGTTTACATGATTTAATGTATATTAGATTTGTTCTATATACATCTATACTTCAACTATTTAAACAAACTTAGTTTGATAGTCTATTTTATGAGTTTGGAGTTTTGGTATTTTAACAAAACGTTTTTTTCAGATTTAATGTCAAAAACATTGATATATATCTCTTTCATGTATATTGGATTATATCCATATACAATATGCTTCAATGTTGTTTCAATATCATGTTTTTGTATTTGGATGAGTTTTGGACAAAACGATTTTTCATTTCAAAAATCCAAGTTTTGGAAAATACGGATTTTGGTTTTCAGCAAAATTTGTAAGTCACAAAAATGGTTCAAATAGTTGGAAATATGAGTTGAATTTTTTTTACACATGTTTGTATTTTAAAGATAATACATGAACTTATTTTTGTAGATTTTTAGAGATTTTATGGGATTTAATTAGATAATAAAAACCCAAGTTTTAAGTTCTGAAATTGCCCTGCCAGGCTCTGGCGGTCGACCGTGCCGGTCGATCGGACCAAGAGTCGGTCGATCGGACCAGTCGACCGACGTGCACAAGGACGAGCACGTAGGCCAGCTTGCTTGGCCGGTCGACCGAGCGGTCGACCGACTGAAGTCAACCTACTCTCGGGTTGGCCCGGTCGACCGGGCGGTCGACCGGCCAGAGAGCCATTGCTCTCTGGTTCTGGGCGCGGTTGACCGGGCGGTCGACCGGCAGGCTCAACGGTCATAAATTTGACCGTTGGCCGGTTGACCGGCCGGTCGACCGGAAGGTCATTTTTGACCTTTCTGCCAGCCAACGGGCAGAATTTTGTGAGGGTTATAAATACCCCACATTTAGAGTTATTTCTTAACAAGTTTTTAGAGAGAAAAATTTCTGATCTTCTTAAGCGTTTTAACACTAGTTTTCAAAAGAGTTTTTGGGTTTAAAAGTTCAATCTTCATTTGTTTTTAAAGTGTTTATTAATTCAAAGAAAATAGTCTTTTGGGAATTATTTTGGTCTAAAAATTCTATTTGGAGATTTTCCCAAGTGATTTTCTTTGTTCAAAACACTTTGTTTTCTCACACTTGAGCTTATCTTGCTATCCTATCTATAGGATCTTTATCTTTGTGGGAAAATTGGTTTGTGGTTGAGATAGACCACCAAGTTTAAACTTCCATCATTGTGATGTCCCTCTAGTGAGAGGTGATTGAGTTGGTATCCCTCTATTGTGAGGTGATTGTGGAAGTGGTGTTTGGCTCCCTCTAGTGAGAGGTAGAGATTGTGTTTAGCTCCCTCTAGTGAGAGGTAGAGATTGTGTTAGAATCCCTCAAGTGTGAGGTGATTGTGGAGTTGTTGGCTAAGTGCCTACCCCTCTTGTGTGAGGTGAATTTTGTGTTGGTTGTGCCATGCCTCTAGTGAGAGGTTGTATTTGGTTAAGAGAGGAGTTGTGTACTCCCAGTTGTAATTGCCCCAAATCCTCAGTGGAGGTTCTCTGTGTGGGAGTCATGTGTGGACAAGTTAGCGTAAATCCTTCTGTGTGAAGGCGGGGACGTAGAGTTGTGTGCTCGAACCTCGAAACATATCCGTGTGTTTGCGATTGATCCACTTTCTCTAACTCTCTCTCTTTTATATTGTGCCTTGGATCATTCATATTGTCATATCATTCTTATATGCTTGGTTGTGTTTGTTTGTGTGCCTCACTTGTGTTTAACCACGTGAGCTTCATATAGCACCTCAACTCTTATTCAGAGGAAACAAGAGGAGTTAGTCCAGAGCCCTTCACCGGGAATTCGGCTACACTTGTTGGTTACACTAAGTGTGTTGCATTAAGTTTTTAATTTTCGCATTTTGTTCATTAGATTCGCTGTATACCTATTCACCTTCCTCTAGATGTACTTTTAATTGGTATCAGAGCCTACGCTCCTGATATTAGGTTTAACCACCTAGGAGTGTGATCTTGGTTTGCTAATCTATCATTTGCATTTGCATTTGCACACATATAGTTTGCACTCATGGATAGCCCTCCCATGTTTGATATCTCTAGACTTGATATATGGAAGGTTATGATGAGTTGTCATTTAAAAGCCCTAGGTTATAAAGTTTACCTTGCCATTACCAAGGAATCCTACCTTAGTGATAGCAAGCATATAGAGGCCAATGCACAACCCCTAAAGGCACTTAGAGCATCCCTTGATAAAAAATATTTACATGTGTTTTCTCACTATAATTCCGCTTTTGCAGTATGGAACATTTTGACATCCTGTGAGCTACCAACGCTTATCAATAAGAAGAAGAAATCTAGTCGAGACGAATCCGACGAACGTTGCTTCATGGTCCAAGGGAATGACTCCCTTGAGATACAATCAGAAACTCAACTAGATGCTAGTACTAGTTCATATTGCAATGAGTGTAAGGATGCACAAGCCTTAAATGTTGAACTTGCTAAAAATTGTGAAAATTTGATTTTAAAATACAAACTTTTGAAAAAGGATAGTCTTGGTTTAAAAGAAAAAAATAAAAATTTATCTTCTAGACTTGAGATTGCTTTACAAGAGAAGGTTGAGATTTCAAATGAGTGTGACTCTTTGAAAACCCAACTTGAACTTGTTTTAAATGAAAACAAGATTTTGAAAAATAAAAATGATTGTGAAAATGTTTTGAAGAAAAATGAATCTTTAACTTCAAAACTTGACTTTGTTTTAAAAGAAAATGATTCTTTGAAAAACAAAATTATTTCTATTTCAAAGGATTTTGATTTGGTTTCTAAGAAAAATGTTTCTTTGAAAAATGATATTGATTCACATGTTTGCCATGCTAATGTAGCTTCACATTCTATAGCTCACCTATTGCATGCTCTACCTCTTTTTTATTGATTGAAAATGATATAAATGTGTTAAAGAAGAGTGTTGAATGTTTGGGCTCCACTTTGAGCCAATGTGCTTTGAACTATACACGGTTGGAATCTATGTTTCGAAAGAAACAAGTTCCAAATATGCATGCACACAAACCACGACATACACATGCTCCTCACGGCCACACTCATAACACTTTGTATGCTCATGTGTACACTTGTACACATTGTGAACGTAAGGGCCACCTTGCTAAGTTTTGTTATGATCGTATACATGATTCAAATTTAGCAACTAAATTTGTTTGGGTTAGGAAAGGAGCTAACCCCCATGGACCCAAAAGAGTATGGGTACCAAAGACCACTCCTATTCTATTTGATGTAGGTGTGGGCTCTCACTCGATGTGAGAGTGATGGTGCCTTGAGGTGGATGCGTTCCGAGCGTAAAGAGGACAAATTTGGATGCATCACTTTCAAGGGGAGTTTGGTGGAAGGACCACCTTGATTTGGAGACATGGAGAGTTGCCCTCATAAGTTTTGGTAACCATCTCTTACTCCTCATTTATGTTTGTATACTTTTAGATCATTCATTTATAGCATTTATTGTTTTAATGTTCATTATGCCATATGCCATGCTTATTAGATTATTGACATACATATATAGTCTGTGAGATCACCCATGTTTATATGGACCCATATTTTGTGTTCTCTCCATAGTTTAGCTATTATGTATATCATAACTCTAATCCATGGGCATTTGCCATAATGATCATATGAGTTTTGTTTTGATTTCTATGCTTCATGTTTTGATTACACGTTTAGATGTTTGTTTTCATTAAAACTTAGGTATATACTTGTACAACTAGTGAGTCACAAATAGATTATTATGTGTTTGTACTTAAACGCTCATTTGTACCCATTAGATGTACTAGTATACTTAGTTTTGATGATTCATACATTTTAACTTGTATTCCATATTTTTGTGCATATTTTCATGTTTATGTTTAATCTTCATGTATATGTCATTTTGTCTAAACTATTAGCTATACATATACATTCTTGAGCCATTTGCCTTCATGCATATACTTTTGTGGACTCATTCATGTTTGGATATGTATGTATACTCTAGTTTGTACAAAACATACATATGCCTTGAAGATTAAACTAATTTGATGAAAATTAGATTTTTCATGTTTTTCATGTTTTAAGGAATATCTTATTGAGCCTAATTTCCTATTTTCATGACTATGTCTTTCACAAAACTTGTACACTCATATTACTTAATGTTTTCTCTTGATTTTATTTTCATGAGTATTATATGTGCTATATAGATTTGAGTGACATTGGTTTAGTGATTTTCATGTTTTATGGAATATATTCTTGTTTTATTCCTTACTTGAAGGATTTCGTACTAGTTTTCAAATTTTTCATATAACTAGTTCGTATTCTTCATATGGTAGAGTTTTCAAACTTGATATATTATTTTCAAACTTATATTTGAAAAGCCCTACCCATTTAAGAGCTGTTGGTTGGGCGACCATGCCTTGTATGCTCATTATTGAAAATCCATTTAAAACATGTGCATGAATGGGTGGTAGGAAGTATGAGTTATACACTTGATTCTCATTATAGTTTCAATTGATATCATTGTATATTTTCAATTGGTATCACTATTTAAATTTATTTTGTATACTCATATATGTTTTATTGTGCTTACTATATCTCTATATCTTTGAGCACAAATTTTGATTATGCTAAGCTTGATTCCTTAAATGACAATTATATTTCAATTGATTATTTTTCAGTTGGTATCTTATACAAGCTTATGCATCATTTTGTTTGGTATTTCATAAAGAGGGAGAAAATTCATGTTTTACCTTTCAATTGGTTTTGTTTACTATTGGTATTTTACTCCCACACTTTATGATGGAAAATAATTAAAAATGATATTGATTTTTATTTGGTATCATACACTCCTAATGAAAATTATTTTCAATTGATATATGTTTCATTTACAATATTGGTATCAAGAGTATTAATTTGTCATTATCCTCTATTTGGTATCTTTATTGCAAAATGAGTTTAATGTTTAACCAAAAATATTGGTTTATGTTTTTCATATTGGTATCAAAAATATAAAATATTTTCATTTGGTATCAAGATTGACTATATGTTTATATCTTTCAATTTGGTATCATTATTAACTATATGTTTATGTCTTTCAATTTGGTATCAAAATTTTGGTATCTTCAAAATGTTTAGTTTATTTTCAATTGGTATCATCATTTGATATCATGATGTTTCTATGTATATCTTTGCATTAAATTGATATATTTTTTTTCAATTGGTATCATAATATTTTGTTTTGATTTCACCCCTTGTTGATTTTTTTTTGTTTCGGACAAAAAGGGGGAGAACATTGTTTTATTGTTGACTTTAACCCCTTTGTTGATGATTGACAAAAAAGGGGAGAAGTATTTTAGTATATATGCATGTTTATTTAAAAGAAATAAAGCATATTGTTTTGTTGTTTTTATTGGTATCAAGAACATGTTTTGATAATGTTTTGATATTGTTTTTTTTGGTATCAAGAGTTCTTATTGAAGTTTTTTATTGGTATTAAGAGCAACATGTTTTAAGAGTTTTTTATTGGTATCAACAGCATGTTTATTTTAATATTTGGTATCAAAAGCATGTTTAGTTTGACAGCATTTATAGCATATCTTTATTGTTTATTGCTATGCATGAGTTAAGGGGGAGCTTTTTTGAAGCTTAACTTTAATCCATGCATATATAACTCCATGAGTTTTGTCATCATCAAAAAGGGGGAGATTGTTGACCCAGAGGCCTTCTACTCTAGTTTTGATGATGATTAACTCATGTAGTTATAGTTTACTAATAATCTTGTGATATTTAGTTTTAGATATTTGATCAAGATATTAGTAGGTGATTAGCTTCAACAAAGGTATTTTGGAGCTTTCACATGGTGATTCAAGAGCCCGAGCGTCAAAGTTCATATCTAGCACTCGTTGGAGTCAAGCTCGGTGGATCACGTTTGGATCGAGTCGACTTGAAGACGGAGTTCGTCAAGAAGGCTTTGGTTTGTTTAGTTTAAGTTTGTTTAGATCCATTGTTAAAGGTAGATAGTGTGATATGCTCAAGTTCACAACACGCACACGTTTCATGTTTTGGTTTTTGGTCTTTAGTTTAACCGATCTTGGTTTTCATAGATAGATAGAATCAAAACAAGTTTACATGGTTTAATGTATATTAGATTTGTTCTATATACATCTATGCTTCAACTATTTAAACAAACTTAGTTTGATAGTCTATTTCATGAGTTTGGAGTTTTGATATTTTAACAAAACGTTTTTTTGGATTTAATGTCAAAAACATTGATATATATCTCTTTCATGTATATTGGATTATATCCATATACAATATGCTTCAATGTTGTTTCAATATCATGTTTTTGTATTTGGATGAGTTTTGGACAAAACGATTTTTCATTTCAAAAATTCAAGTTTTGAAAAATACGGAATTTGGTTTTCGGCAAAATTTGTAAGTCACAAAAATGGTTCAAATAGTTGGAAATATGAGTTGAATTTTTTTTTTTACACATGTTTGTATTTCAAAGATAATACATGAACTTATTTTTTGTGAATTTTTAGAGATTTTATGGGATTTAATTAGATAATAAAAACCCATGTTTTAAGTTCTGAAATTGCCCTGCCAAGCTCTGGCGGTCGACCGTGCCAGTCGACCGGACCAAGAGTCGGTCGACCTGATCGGTCGACCGACGTGCACAAGGACGTGCACGTAGGCCAGCTTGCTTGGCCGGTCGACCGAGCGGTCGACCGACTGAAGTCAACCTACTCTCGGGTTGGCCCGGTCGACCGGGCGGTCGACCGGCCAGAGAGCCGTTGCTCTCTAGTTCTGGGCGCGGTCGACCGGGCGGTCGACCGGCAGGCTCAACAGTCATAAATTTGACCGTTGGCCGGTGGACCGGCCGGTGGACCGGAAGGTCATTTTTTATTTTTCTGCCAGCCAACGGGCAGAATTTTGTGGGGGTTATAAATACCCCACATTTAGAGTTGTTTCTTAACAAGTTTTAGAGAGAAAAATTCCTGATCTTCTTAAGTCTTTTAACACTAGTTTTCAAAAGAGTTTTGGGTTTAAAAGTTCAATCTTCATTTGTTTTTAAAGTGTTTGTTAATTCAAAGAAAATAGTCTTTTGGGAATTGTTTTTGGTCTAAAAATTCTATATCTATTTGGAGATTTTCCCAATTGATTTTCTTTGTTCTAAACACTTTGTTTTCTCACACTTGAGCTTATTTTGCTATCCTATCTATAGGATCTTTATCTTTGTGGGAAAATTGATTTGTGGTTGAGATAGACCACCAAGTTGTAAACTTCCATCATTGTGATATCCCTCTAGTGAGAGGTGATTGAGTTAGTATCCCTCTATTGTGAGGTGATTGTGGAAGTGGTGTTTGGCTCCCTCTAGTGAGAGGTGGAGATTGTGTTTAGCTCCCTCTAGTGAGAGGTAGAGATTGTGTTAGAATCCCTCAAGTGTGAGGTGATTGTGGAGTTGTTGGCTAAGTGCCTACCCCTCTTGTGTGAGGTGGATTTTGTGTTGGTTGTGCCTTGCCTCAAGTGAGGGTTGTATTCGGTTGAGAGAGGAGTTGTGTACTCCCGGTTGTAATTGCCCCAAATCCTCAGTGGAGGTTCCCTGTGTGGGAGTCATGTGTGGACAAGTTAGTAGAAATCCTTCTGTGTGAAGGCGGGGACGTAGAGCTGTGTGCTCGAACCTCGAAACATATCCGTGTGTTTGCGATTGATCCACTTTCTCTAACTCTCGCTTTTATATTGTGCCTTGCATCATTCAAATTGTCATATCATTCTTAAAGCACCTCAACTCTTATTCAGAGGAATCAAGAGGAGTTAGTCCAGAGCCCTTCACCGGGAATTCGGCTACACTCGTTGGTTACACTAAGTGTGTTGCATTAAGTTTTTAATTTTCACATTTTGTTCATTAGATTAGCCGTACACCTATTCACCCCCCCTCTAGGTGTACTTTCAAACATCCCTCGGGTTTAAGGACTCGAGTAAACAAGGTCGCAAAACTAAGGGGGATTATTTGTTTCTTTTGACCACCGTTAGGCGTGAATAATCCTGCATTTTAAGGCATATTCATCCAGCTTAATAAGTGATTTTTTTATTCATTTATACCATATAAATTCAAGATAAAATTATCTCTCCAATTTATTTTACCTAGCCTATAATCTTAAACAAGATCCATTATTTCGACTAGGTTTAAGATGTCATAATTTATGTTTCCTTAATTTTTAAGATTATCTTAATTTTCTTAAAAATAGATAAAAAATTCGTCTCTTATTTCAAAAAGTTTTTAAAGAAAGAGAAAAATCCTATACAAAAGGGAAGATTTCTAAAAGTATCCTAAAAGAAGTGAAAAAGAAAGAAAATCTAAAAAACTCTATGTTAGTAGACCCTCCCCCACACTCATCACATACATTGTCCTAAATGCATCGTGAATGTATGTATGCATGAAACAAATAGAGAGGGAAGAAAAAATCACCCCAAGGTGGTGGCTCTGGTGGTGGTCTGATTAGTCCACGAAATGCGGCCCAATCCAATTTGCGTGGAGTTCGGAGGAACCCACCAATGACCTCTATAATACAACCCACTAAAATGATGTAAACATGGATGATTTTTATTATGAATTTTGCCCCCATCTAATTTCCAAATTTTCAAAATAATTTTGGAGTCATTATTATCAACACCCTTGTCCCAAAATGGAGTGTGAAAAGATGGAATGATTGATTAGGACTCAAGAAGTACAGGAACTACTACTAACTCAGGAATTCAACTTAAGTCAAGTAAAGGTTCAGGAGACAAAATTGGTTCAGGAATCGGGTTTAAATCAAGAGTTGAAATTCTAATCCACATTCATTTTCCCACAGCGGAATGTGATTTTCTAAGATTGGTGATTCAAGTTCAAGAATGACAGGTATTGGAATCAAAACTGACTCTAAAATATTGCTCAAATCGGGTAGCAAAATAGGAGTCAATATTGATTCAGAAATTTAAACTGGATCACAAATTTGAGAATCTAGGTCACATTCCTCATTGAGTTCAATTTCATAAAAATGAAAACTTGCCAATTTGTCAATGGGGCTTTCAAAAGTATGAAATTGGTCAACTTCAATATAATGATCATATAAGATTGGTGATTCAATTTCATAATGGACCGGCACAGGATCCAATGTTGACTCGAGAAAAGGATTGAAGTGAGGTAAAGATACCAGAGTCAACATTGAATCAAAAAGTGGATTTGAATTACCAAGTTGGGGTTCAGGATTATATTCATGCTCAAGTTCAATTTCAGAAAAAGGATAACTTGCCGAAATATTAACATGGTTCTCAAGATTTTGATGTTGGTCAAGTTCAAATGGGTGTGCTAAAATTGAATCTTGGTTTCCAAAACAACATGAGTCCTGAGTCAAATCAATAGAGTTAGAGAAATCTGTATGGGTCAAAGGTTGATAAGATAGAGTTCCTCATTTCTATAAATGCTAACCAATTGACTCAATTGTGTTTCAAACCTATTGATGGACTGGGCAGATGATTTTTGAAATTGTAGTGCAGACTCCTGCAAGATTTCTATACTCTTTTCTAGATATGATGTTTCTTCAAGTGGATGTTCTAGAAAGGGAGTTTAAGAATCTTGGTTTTGAAAAAGTAGTGAAAAGTGTGAGTCCAACATGTTTTGAGATTGTCGCTCGGACTCACGTAAGAGTTCCTCAACCAATTCCAAGATGGATGTTTGATCATTTTGAAGAGGTGGGACTGAGTAAGACTCTTGAAAATATTGTGGAATTTGGGAGGCCAGCATTTTCTGAAATTATCGCTCGACCTCTTGCAGGTTGACTTCTATACTCTTATCTAACTCAGATTTTTCTTTTATGGGTTGGTCTAGGAAAGGAGTATAGGAAGCAAAATTGAAAAATAAATATTATGGAAATTGTGGAAATTATGAAAATTGTGGACAAAGTGGTTAAAAATTTGACTCAGGGGAGGTGAATCCCCATTGACTTTGTGAAGAGTAGAAATTATTTTGAAAATTATGGTCATAAGATTGGGGGTATGGGTTATATTGATTCGGATAAGTCCAACCTAGTATATTTGGTTGGTTCATATTGTAAAAAGCCGGGTTGAAATTATCCGAATCAAATAAGGGTCGGTGTGACATATGAATACATATTAGGATTGAAAGAATTGTTGTTGTTGAATTCCATTTCACAAATAATAACAAACAAAAAAGAAAAAACAAGCAACAAACAAAAAGAAAAGAAAAAATCAAGCTTATACTAAGGTTGACCTAGACCTAGACCTAGACGACTCCTCGATTACCCGGGGGAGGTTGTTATATGAATCCGACCACAAGCTAATCAGCCAGGTAGGGGCAAAATACGGTGGGAGGTATCAGTGTGTAAGAAACAGGACTTAATTACGCCAAACTATAGTATCTTCAAGGCGTAACCTCTTAATCCCCAACCTTAGACACTAATTTCACAAGAGTAAAATTCAAAACAAGTTTCACCCTCGATCAATCTCTTAATGAGTCCGAGATGTCCCTAGGGGCCAACGTCTATCAATTTTTATTAGGGTTTGGATTGTGTGAGTGGGGAGGTGATTTTTGGGCTAAGGAAGGGTGATGAAATCCCCACCTTATCTTGTATTGGGTTTTGCCCTTAATTTCAATTCGTCCAAGTGGGCAATATAGACAAGAATATAGCACAAAGCAAATAAATCACCCACGTGTTTGTCCTATACTATATGCAATGCCATATGTGCACCTCAGTTCAGATCATAACAACAAAACAAAATATAGTATGTTAGAATTGAATTGACACATGCCTAAATGCAAATGTCTAAGCAGTTTTAAAGGCGTCTAAATACCATATTTTAGTTCTTTAATTTATTACAGTGTGTAGGCAATCAAAGCAGAAATTTAGCAACAGAATATATCAATATATGCAACTTGCAAAAACCCTGCAACTGCCACAAAATTGCTGCGTTTTCGCGGCTTTTCTTTGATTTTTGCGGCACAATTAGGGAAGCAGGGTCCCTGCTTTCTAGAGCAGGGACATGCAAGTAAAAGGAGAGTTCTGCAATGTTCAATTTCTACAAAAATTAACCTGCACACCAAAACAGAGAAGAAAATGTTAACAAAAACGTGAAATCAAAACCATTCCCATCCCCGGCAACAACGCTAAAAATTTGATCAGGGCGGAACGAGCACTCAAAAAAGTGTATTTATGAAATTAATGTTATTGTATATGTGCTAATGTTCCCTCAATACTTCTGTTATAGCATTGACTCAATGGGTCGAATCCACAGGGATGGGAGGCAATAGAAGCATTAACAGTTTTTGTTTACGTCGGTTGTTAACAAGTTCTTCTTTGTTAAAGAATGAGAAAAAGAAAAAGAAAAAGAAAAGAAAAGAAATCCAGAAGTGCTAGGTGAAGAAGGTGATGAAACGGCGATGTGAAAATAAAAGAGAAATGGGTTTGAAAACAAAAAGAAGATGAAACAAAGATGAACTAAGAAGTTGTTGAAAACTATGAAGAAAATGATAAAAGGGTTTGAATTTGCTTTTAAAATAAGATAAAAGAAAACTCATGGCTACTAATTGTTAATTGCTCCACTAACCATACTAACCTCTTAATGATAGTTGCTCATATGGATCCTTGGTCATCACTAATCCTTAGCTTCAAGAGGCGATACAAAGCATGGCTCATAAGATTATTCATAAACATTCAAACCATACATCCATACCACACAACAAGTTGCAAGTTACTATTAGATCATCAAAACCGGTTAGAGGTGAGCATGAAATAAAGTTAGCATTGCAAGTTAGCCAGATAGTGGTTAGATGTTAGAAATGTTAGAATGTTAGAATCCATCATCCTGAGCCATCAATGGCTCTTGCAAGAGAAAGGCCTTGTAGAGGCTATTAGATTCATGTGGATTATCAAATAAGTGGTTTGATGGTTAGTGGTTAGTAGTTGATTATTATGAGAAGAAAATTTAGCTAAGCATCATGTAGAAGATGGAGAAAATTACAATGGAGAAGAAAGGAGATACCTTTACATAGATTGTCACCATCTATTACATCAATCTCTCTTTCTCTCTCGGAATCTCTCAGCCCTAATACATGGTCTAAAAACGAAATGAAAATACAATGAAAAGAAAAGAAAAGAGGAACACCTACACTAACCTACACTAAAAGAGAGAAAATCTAGCCTATTTCTCCATCTGCCTTTGCTCCGGGTTTCTGCAGGGCTATTTATAAGCAAAAGGAGATTCCAGAAGACGAGACGAGGCCACGCTGAAAAATTGACGCGCGGGCCTACCAAAGGCCACGAAAAGGCGGCCATAGCCGCGTTTTTGTGGCAAAACCACGGACTTAGGTCCCTGGTTTTGGCGCATAGGTTCGCCTCACTTCGGGGACCTTCCAGATATGCTCAGATTCAGTTATTTCTGTCCAGATTCTTGTTAGACACCCTCCAACGTTTAGATTCAATGTATCTTTTAGAAACTCTCTAACTTGGCTTCCAAGAAATCTGAATTTAATTACCCAAAATGGGTTTAATTAAACTCTTATTACTCCTTTGCCCCTAGACTCTTGATTATCTGCAAAGTAGACCAAAACACAATTAGAAATGATATTTTATTCATAAATCAGTAGGACAATGTGATATTGATCGGTCGCTAAGATTGCACATTTATTATCATATTCTCATACTTATTATAAAATAAACTCTGCTTTTTCCTAATTATTGTTTAATTTATTTGCAGGCCCATTCCTAAAGGAGAGTGAAGAGAAATGAGCCCAAAAGCCCATCAAATTCTGAATTAAATCAGAATAAATTCGACATCAGGGAATCAGGGCAAATCTTGGCAAATCAGAGAGGTTGAAAACCGGCTGAAATGAATCATCCCAAATCAAGCGGTTGAAGCCAAAGATCAAAGGCCGTTTTATCACAATTCCGGAGTTGTAACGAGAAATCCAGCTAAAGATAAAGCCAGAACGTAAAACCAGGAGGCAGATTCCCCCGGCTGTGGCCACCTGGCCACATCTAGGCCGCGAAAACGCGGGAAAAATCGCGTTTTCGTGGTTTTGTTACTTCAGTTGGGGGAGCGTTTGCTCCCCCTATCTTCTCACGCCTCCCCCTCTGGCTTTTTGCCTATAAAAGGCAGGATTTTCACTGTAAATGGGAACGACCAGGCAGAGATAGGATTTAGTCCACTTTTCCATTTTTAGTATAGGTTTTTGTTTTTCTCTTCATGTAATTTTTAGTTTTAATTTATGTAAATCAGAGGAGATTAGAGTTTCATAGGAGAATGAGAACGAAGCTTGTGCTGAGAGTGACACCAGCGTAAGATTTTCTTCTTTTCTCTTATTGTTATAAAATCGAATCTGTAGTTTTTCTTTTGTATGTACTTTGTTTTTGTTCTTCTTCTTCTTCTCTACTTTTCTTCTTTTGGTACCAATTGCTATCCAAGTGAGTCTTAAAGCTTCGAAAGAGCCTTGACTTTGCGAGTTATACCGATAGCTCATGACGATGGATTTTGAGTTTCATTCTGTATCACTTCATACTTGCAACGTCTTGATGATATAATGTGGAGGAGACGGGAATCAACTCTTATGGGTTATACGTTGATCGCCTCACTTCAAGGTAACTTCATTGCAAAAGATTCAAGGTAAGCATTTGGCCAAAGGAGGTAAGTACTTTTTAGATTCTTTTCTTTTAATTTTTTAGTTTAAAACACCACAATCTATCACTTCTTTTATCACTCCTTTTCTATTTTTTTGTACATATCATTTCTATTTTCTCCATCTTCTTAATCTACCATCTTCTTCCTAATTCAACTTTAACTCAATTTTTCCTTTTTCTTTTAAAGAACTAAAGAAGAACTTTAACCATTCTTTGTAACATAAAAGAGAACTTGCTAAACAAGCTTCCATCGCTAATCCCTCCTTGTGGATCACGACCCGCATAGCCACTTGCTATTGTGGTAGAATTGAGTAACTTGCACTTTTCATTCTTAGTTCTGAAATTCTGTATTTGTGTGCAGGTTTCACCTCAATCAAATTTTGGCGCCGTTGCCAGGGAGGGACGGTAAGTAATTCTCTTTAATGTTTACATTTTTGGTTAAATTTCTTTTTATTTTTTTGGTGTATAGATTTAACAACAAGGAATTCTTGCTGCAGTGGACATATAAGTGGCCTTGGACTCTGCTCAGGAAAGCAGAGCCAAGAAGCTTTCAGATTTGCTACAATCATGTGGTAAACTGAGTGAACTACTAACCTGTTTTTTTTTGCAGGTTGGCTGAATTGCATAGTTTAAATATCTGTAGCATTTATCTTCTTGTTTGACTCACTGTATATATATTTCTAACACAACAGTAAAAAGTTGATTGTAAATGCTAAAAATGATTTAGATTTTGCATTTAGGCACTTGTCTATTTCATTACATTTTCTATTTACTGTTGAAGAGTACAGGAGCCAAGGTATGTGTGCATAGCATTTAGTATAAGGTTCATTCTTATATGAAATATTGCTTGAGTGTTACTTTTTTCTATATACTTGTACACTGCACTAAATTGACTTAAGGGCTTATTCTATAAACAAGATAAGGTGGGGAAGTTATTACCCTCCCTTAGCCCACAAATAATCTCCTCACTCACTAACCCAAACCTAACTAAAACTGAGTAGACGTTGGCCCTAGGGACATCTAGGACTTAATTAGGAGATTATCCTAAGGGGGAAGGTGTTAGAATTTGACTCCTGTCAAATCAGTGTCTAAGGAAAGGGATTGAGGGGCGAAACCCTAAAGGCTGGTGGTTTGGCTTAATTAGGCCCGTCGCTTTTGCGCGGATACCTCCCACCAATCTTGCCCTGACCTGGCTGATTAGCTTGTGGTCAAAATCTGCATTATACCTCCCGTGGACAGTTTAACCATTTAGGAGTCGTCTAGGTCATAGGTCTACCCTAGCTTAGTTTAGAATTTTTTTCCTTTGTTTGCTTATTTGTTTGTGTTTTATTGTGTGATATGGCTTATAACAATAATTTTTCCAAATGTAATGGTAATCCATATTACACCTCTTTTTCAGATATTACCAATCTGGCATATTAAAACTTTAACCAACATAGTGTGCCGGATTGGTCTTATCCGAATCAATATAACCCATGTCCCCAATCTTATAACCATAATTTCCAGAAGTCAATGGGGATTCACCTCTCCCGAGTCCAATTTTCAACCAACTTGTCCTCCTTATCCACATTGTCCACAATATTTCCAAGATTCATATTCAGTTCCACCAGTCCAAAATAAAAAACCATCAATTTTGGAAATGAGTATGCATGAGTCCAAACAAAAATCACAAAATATGATGGATTCACAATTTCACCACCAATTCCAAAACAACAGTTCATCTTTTCAACAAAACGATGAACCAATCAACTATGAAAAGATGCTTAAAGCCATGACTCAGGCTCAAAACGCTCGTAATCATGACATAGATATGATGATCCAAACTCTACGTTCTCACCGTTTGGCCAGTTTGATGTCGCTAACCATTCTGTTAGAGCCGAAGAGTCATGTTGTTTTGAAAAATAAGGTTCCATTTCAGCACAATCATTTGAACTTGCCCAAACTCCAAATTTTGAAAGTGACATTGACAGTTTGGCAAGTTATCCCTTTCCTGAAATTGAACTTGAGAATGAATATGATCATGAACCTCAACTTAGTGATTCAATTCTACTTCCTGATTCAATTATGACTCCGGTGTCTTCACCTGATTTCAATCTTTTTCCCGAGTCAACATTGGATCCTGTGCCAATTCATAATGAAATTGAATCGCCCATCTTTGATGATCATCATATTGAACTTGATCAATTTTATAATTTTAAAAGTCCCATTGACAAATTGACAAGTTCTCATTTTTATGAAATTGAACTCAATGAGAAATGTACGTAGATTCTCAATTTTGTGATCAGTTCAAATTCCCGAATCAATATTGACTCCTGTTTTGTTATCCGACTTGAGTAATATTTTAGAGTCAGTTTTGATTCCCACATCTGTCATTCTTGAGCTTGAATCACCAATATTAAGTCACATTCCATTGTGGGAAAATGAATGTGGACTTGAGTTTCAACTTCTTGATTTGGACCCACTTCTTGAACCAATCTCGACTCCTGAACCTTTACTTGACTTAAGTCACTTTCCTGAGTCGGTATTAGTTCCCGTACTTTCTAAGTCCAAGTTAATCATTCTGTCTTTTCACACTTCATTTTGGGACAAGGTGGTTGACAAAATTGACTCCGAAATTAATTATGGAATTTGAAAATTAGATGTGGTCAAATTTTTAATAAAAATTCTTTCATGTATACATCATTTTAGTAGGTTATTTAGAGAGATTTCTGGTGGGTTCCTCCAAACTCCATGCAAAGTCGATTGGGCCGCATTTCATGGACCAACCAGACCACCACCGGAACCACCACCTTAAGGTAGTATTTTCCTTCCCTGTCTTCTTTTTCATGCATCTATGCATTAATTCATACATTGAGGACAATGCATGAGATAGGTGTGGGGGACGGTTCTAACATAACTTAGGTTTTTATTTTTATTCAAAATTTTTTTTTAAACATTTTCTTTACTTTTAAAAACTTTTTGAAAATATAAACAATATTTTGACATATTTTTTGTAAGAAATTAAGTCAATTTTAAGGAATAGGAAAATCAAAATTAGGATTTCTTAAACTTGGTCAAAATAAGATTATTTGTTTGATTTTTAGGGTTAGGAAGATAATTTGTCAAAGTAATTTAGTCTTGATCTTTACCTTAATGAAATATGCACACTTCATACACTTACACACTTAGGGTTCAAAAACAAAGATTCTTGTGCCTTATAATAAAATAAAATAAAAAGAAAAAATATATAAAAGATAAACAAATCTAATTATTGATTAGCTAGGTGCTTTGGCCTAAGCAAGCCTTAGTATTTATGCGAAAGATGATTAGATAAGTTTGAAAAAATATATATATAAAAATTCTCTGATTAAGTTGGGTATTTGTGCCTAATAAAGCATAAGTATTCATGCCTAAAAGTGGTTCATATAATAAAATTCTTAGTTTTGTGGCCTTGTTTGCTCGAGTCCTTAAGTCCTTGGGGTATTTTCTCACCAGGTGTCCTAAGACCGTTTGGTTTGGGAGTCATCGATTAAAGGCTCGTTACATGGACAGATTTGAAAGCCTAATAGAACTAAGGAATAATACCACCAATATATATATATATATATATATATATATATATATATATATATATATATATATATATATATATATATATATATATATATATATATATAAGGCATAAGAGTTAGAGTTAAAGAACCCTTAGTCAAATTTTCACGGTCACAAGGTGCATGACTTAGGGTAAAGTAATAGACTAGATGAGAAGTACAATTTGACTCCTTACTTTCATTGATAACAAATTTTTGAATAGAGACTAAGTTTAGGAATGAAAAATTTAGTTTTCCTATAACTTATAGATTACTTAAAACTTACAATAATATTTCAAATATTTTTCTTTCAAAATGTGTTTTCAAAATACTAACATTTTTTTCTTTCTTTACGGATTTTGTGAGTGTAATCTACTGAAAACCCTCACGAGACAAAACTCATCCTCTAGGGAAAACCTAGAGGTTTAATGGCTTGTTGCACATGCTCAGTGCAATCGCGTGACCTGCGAAAGCGGTCTAATAATCTTTAGTATAGTTTAGTTTTTTTGCTTGAGGACGAGCAAAAGATAGGTATGGGGGTGTGATCGGTCGCTAAGATTGCCCATTTATTATCATATTCTCATACTTATTATAAAATAAACTCTGCTTTTTTCTAATTATTGTTTAATTTATTTGCAGGCCCATTCCTAAAGGAGAGTGAAGAGAAATGAGCCCAAAAGCCCATCAAATTCTGAATTAAATCAGAATAAATTCGACATCAGGGAATCAGGGCAAATCTTGACAAATCAGAGAGGTTGAAAACCGGTTGAAATGAATCATCCCAAATCAAGCGGTTGAAGCCAAAGATCAAAGGCCGTTTTATCACAATTCCGAGCTGTAACGAGAAATCCAGCTAAAGATAAAGCCAGAACGCGAAACCAGGAGGCACCATCCCCCGGCTGTGGCCACCTGGCCACAGCCAGGCAGCGAAAACGTGGGAAAACCGCGTTTCCACGGTTTTGTTACTTCAGTTGGGGGAGCATTTGCTCCCCCTATCTTCTCACGCCTCTCCCATCTGGGTTTTTGCCTATAAAAGGCAGGTTTTTCACTGTAAATGGGAACGACCAGGCAGAGATAGGATTTAGTCAACTTTTCCATTTTTTTAGTATAGGTTTTTGTTTTCTTTTCATGTAATTTTCAGTTTTAATTTATGTAAATCAGAGGAGATCAGAGTTTCATAGGAGAATGAGAACGAAATTTGTGCTGAGAGTGACACCAGTATAAGATTTTCTTCTTTTCTCTTATTGTTACAAAATCGAATCTGTAGTTTCCCTTTTGTATGTACTTTGTTTTTGTTCTTCTTCTTCTTCTCTACTTTTCTTCTTTGGTACCAATTGCTATCCAAGTGAGTCTTAAAGCATGAGCCTTACCTTTGCGAGTGCCACCGATAGCTCATGACGATGGATTTTAAGTTTCATTCTGTATCACTTCAAACTTGCAACGTCTTGATGATATAATGTGGAGGAGACGGGAATCAACTCTTATGGGCTATATGTTGATCACCTCACTTCAAGGTAACTTCATTGCAAAAGATTCAAGGTAAGCATTTGGCCGAAGGAGGTAAGTACTTTTTAGATTCTTTTCTTTTAATTCTTTAGTTTAGAACCCCACAATCTACCACTTCTTTTATCACTCCTTTTCCATTTCTTTGTACATATCATTTCTAGTTTCTCCATCTTTTTAATCTACCATCTTCTTCCTAATTCAACTTTCACTCAATTTTTCCTTTTTCTTTTAAAGAACTAAAGAAGAACTTTAACCATTCTTTGTAATATAAAAGAGAACTTGCTAAACAAGCTTCCATCACTAGTCCCTCCTTGTGGATCACGACCCGCATAGCCACTTGCTATTGCGGTAGAATTGAGTAACTTGCACTTTTCATTCTTAGTTCTGAAATTCTGTATTTGTGTGCAGGTTCCACCTCAATCAGATATAATAATGCAAAACTGTAGACAATTATGCAAATTTATGTTGATGATATCATTTTTAGATCTACTAATAAAGTACTTTGTAAGGATTTTGAATCATGCATGAAGAAAGTTTTCGAAATGTCTATGATGGTATTTCTATGATGGGAGAGCTCAACTACTTTCTTGGACTCTAAATCAAGTAAAGAGTGATGAGATTTCATAAATCAAGCCAAATACATAAGAGAGCTCATCAAGAAATTTAGACTTGAAGATGAAAAGACAAGCAAGACACCCATGGCTACCACAACAAAGCTTGACAAGGATGAACAAGGTAAAAACATTAGACATTAAACTTTATAGAAGCATGTGCTTTACTTGACGGTTAGTAGGCCGGGTATTATATTTAGTGTTTGTCTATGTACTAGTTTTCAATCTTATCCTAAAGAGTCCCACTTGATTGCAGTAAAATGCATTATTAGATATCTTAAGGGCACTATTGGAATGGGCTTGTGGCATCCGAAGAACGGACAATTTTCAATGACAAGTTTTTCAGATACCGACTATGCCAGTTGTAGAGTGGATAAGAAGAGCACTAGTAGAACTTATCAATTTCTAAGAAATTGCCTTATTTCGTGGTCTTCCAAGTAATTTCGTAGCCCTCTTCAACCGCCGAGGCGAAGTATGTTGCAGCCGAGGCTTATTGTGCACAAGTCTTTTGGATGAAACATACTCTCCTTGACTATGATTTGCTTTGTGATCATATTAAAATATTTTGTGATAACACTAGTACTATTCATATGACCAAGAATACAAATCAACATTGTAAGACTAAGCACATAGAGATTCGATATCACTTTCTTAGAGATCATTATGAGAAAGGAGATATTGAAATTGATTATGTTTTCACCGATTTTTAACTTGCGGATATTTTACTAAACTACTAGATTATAATAGATTTTTCTTCATTTATGGTGAGTTAAATGTTTGCACTATATATTCATGAGTTTTTAAAATTGCTTCATGTTTATTTCATATGGTTTCATGTATTCTAAATTGATATACATGTGTTTTATTGATATCTCTCCTTGTTTCATATGTTTTTACTCTTTCTGAAGCATGACAAAAAGGGAGAGAGGTATTTGAGTTATGATAGTTTTTATGTTTGAGTTGTTATTATTTGAAGTTATGATATGATATTTTTGAAAGTTGAAATTTTGAGTTTCTTGTTTTAGTATATCATGAACTTTATGTAATATCCATTTTCAATACCATGCTCATATGCAATGTCATGATTCGTTGTTTTCATTCATTGCATAATGTTTTTGGAGGAAGGAGATAGGGAAGGATGGTAGGATATTTATACATATTGTTATAAATTGGTATACTTTTCATATATGCATTCATATGACTTGTTTATAATTGACACATTATTGTTATAGTCATATTGATATCTTGTACTTGATGGATAAGCATAACTTGAGGGGGAGCTTTTCCAAGCTCTTTCCCATCATTTATTTTAAATAACTCATATGCTTTGTCATCATCAAAAAGTGGAGATTGTTGGCCCAAAGTTACAATCACAGGTTTCCTGTTTTAATAACAACAAAGCATATGTGATTATTTAGTACTAATCAAGTTCAAGTGTTTAAATGTGTTTCAGGGTTCAAGAGGATTCAAGAAGTTTTCTTCCTCAAAAGGAAGGTATTTGAAGACTCAAGACTATTCAAGAAGTGATTGAAGCTCAAACGCACTTGACATCGCTATTGGAGAAGCCCGCTTGAAGACTCTTATAGTCGTATCGAGCCTTATAAGAAAATATTATGTTTAAAGTGTAGATTATAGATTTTATGCTTAAGAAGTCACACACACAAAATTACACGATTTCGAAAATACAAGTTTTTATCGTATTGGTGCTTTGCATGATAGGATATACATACATGGGAGAGTGTGTATATACACGTATACATGTATAAATTATTCATGTATATGTGGAGAGGTAGTAGAGTAATATTTTAAGTGATCATATATGTAATACACATGTGGTATTACTACCATTATAAGTACCTAGCCAAATACCAAAATAAATAATGTAAGTGGAAGTACGTGCATGGAGATGAGAAGAGGATGGTTGAGATTAATTCTTGGAACTTGTGTGCTAGGTATCAATTGAGGGAAAACAAAAAAAAATATTTAAGGGGAAAAATAGCCAAAATCTCTCATTTTTACCCTCACATTCTCTCTCACCAATCTCCTTAGTCTCCTCTCTTCCCCCTCTCTCTGTGGCCGCCGGCGGGGGCGGGACGCTGGAGGGGCGGCGGACCCTTCTTCTTCTTTTTTTTTCTTCTTTTCTTTTTCCATCTTTTCTCTCATCTCACTCACTCTTTCCTTCTCCCCCCTCTCTCTATGATTCTCTCTCTAGCCTGGAAGATCGACGACTTGTGGGGCCCACCGGCGCCAACGCCTGCCAGCCATCGGCGGCCGGCCGCCAAGGGCCAGCGCGCAGGCAGCAAGGCTGCTACCTGCGCTGCTGTTATGAGGAGGAAGGAGGGGGAAACCCATTTGGGTTTTGGATCCGAATCCGACCCATTAAAGACCCGAACCCAGCCCAATCACTTAAAGAAAGGTAAATTCCATTTGACCCCTTGAAAGTTTCAGTTATTTAATTTTAGACCCAAAAATTTATAATAAGTCCCTAGATAATTTTGAATATTTGATATCTAACCCTAAAATTGTTGGTTTGGTTTCTGGGCGATAACTTGACCATCCGGAGTCGGATTCGAGCGATTTTTGAACTGTTGCCATCGTGGAGTCGAGAGCTATGTATCTGCAGGATTGGTCATGAAATCAGATAGAGGTGAGTGGGGTTTTTAAGAAATTGGATTGCATTATACAATAATTGAAAAATATGATTTCTGATGAATAATAACTTATTTAATATAGAATCTTGGAATATGGTGTACAAGGGCATTGACATGTACAATATTGAATAGAAGTCATTATGATTGATATGAATGTGATGGATGTATGTTACTTGATTCATGTACATAATATATATGGGTGACATGTTTTGATTAAGACATTTGTGTGAATATTCTTATAAGAATACAAGCTAACAGGTAAACACTAATTGAGAGTATCATTGCTTCCATATATGAAATAATGTGCATAATATATGAATCTTATGAAATTGGATGTGCTGACATTGTGTGTATAATATGTACATATATATTATGTTATAGAGGAAGGAACCTGTATTGCACGGGCGGAGTGCGAAGACGGTGCTATATAAATATATCTGGAGGAAGGGACTGGTATGGCACCGGAGGAGGGGGAAGACGGGGTATATATCATATATCTGGAGGAAGGGACCCGTATTACCCGGATGGAGTGCGAAGACGGTGCTACGGTATACATATATTTGCAACTTTACAAATGATTGTGAATGAATGGCTATGTGTGATGTGTGCGTGTGTGCGCGCGTGACACTAAGGATCTGTTGGATGTGTTATGGAATATGGTAATGGAGACATCTGACACTGGTTATATGTGCACCTATCAGTGTCAATTGAATAATAGCGGGAAGTAAATAGACAATCAAATAGAAGCAATCATTTATCACATATTTCATATACTACATACATCGTATTTTCATGTATTATGTATACTACACACCGTTCATACCATGCTACAATTAAGAATGAGATTAGCTCCACTCACTGAGCCGTCGAGCTCAACCCCCCATAGCTTCATGTTTTAAGGGCAAGCCAGAGATAAATAGCGGCTAAAGACAAGGGTAAAGCACTGGAAGGACTCAAAGCATTCATTGTGTGGGCCTACCAAGCTTTTATAATGGTTTATAATTGAGTATGTTGTTTATATGTATATATATAGAGTTGATGTTATAGATTAGACTGAATAGTCGAATATGTGTGATTTGGTACGATGATGTATATATGTAGACTTGTGTATAAGTTCTATATGGATATTATCTTGAGTTGACTTGTGTTAGATGGTGATACCGAGGAGAATATTCCCAAGTAAGTGTTTAATTTATTATCTTGAGCTGTATCCACATGATGAATTTGAGAGATTTATAAGTAGGCGATGTCAAGCCGAAATTGTGATATAAACTGCGTGGGATATTGTTTATAGATATATGATCGATGTAAATTTTAGAATTGTATGTGTCAATATATCAGAGCAAACTCCGTATTATAGAGGGAATGCTGTCGAAATTTGATGAATTCAGAGATGATTAATAATATCATATAATTGATTAGCATAATTGGATTGGATTAAAGTTAACTCAATGATTAAAATCTGGGACCGTTACATATTACACCTATTCACCCCCCTCTAGGTGTATTTTCACTCCTTATATCTTACTGGGATAGGCCTCTAGGATATCTTAATGCAACAACAATCTCTTGTAATAGAGAATAGAATCAAGCTTTACAATTTGGGTTTTAATTTCTCTCTTGTAAATACTCTTTCTTATATAAAATTTTGATTTTTGAAAAAGAAATTCTAGTGGTTTAGAAGAAAAAGATCATAGGAGAAATGACAACTAAGGATTAGACGTGATCTCCAAATTGGTATTATCCTTATTTTCTCTTTTGATTTACTAATGAAGATTGAAATCATGTTTATTATTTTACTTTGCAATTTCTTTATCATGAACTAAATCTTCATAACTAGAGCATTGATGTAGGAAATTTATATGAAGATTTAATCTTGTTATTGTGTTAGTTTCTATTATACTACTTCGTTCTTCATGTAAAATCTTTGTATATTAAGTTTTTGTTCACATTCTTCAAGTTATTAACTAATTGCAATAACTATAGGTTTGAAACTGAAAGGAGATAATCTAGCAACGTTTCATAGGAATAGAAAGGAGATTCATAGGTTATGTAATCATAAGAGAAATACCACTGAACTTAATGCGTCATTTAACTTGTAATCTACTATTGGATCGAGAAACTGTAGGTTCTCATTCGAGAGGATAGTATTAGTGTTGGTCTAAAGATAATACTATTTAAAGTAGGATGCTTTAGATTGTTAACATGAGTAGTAGTTACTAGCACAATCAACTTGTTATTTTGAATTATTAAATTGTTAAAATCAATTGCCTTAGTATTTTCTATCCAAAACCAATATCTTTTAGTCTATTTCAATTTTATATCATTATCTTTCTTTCAAATAAATTTTTGAGTCAATACACCTTTGGTACCTAGTAAGATAACAATCCTCATGAGTTCAACACTCTACTTATCATTTTATTACTTATAAATAATTGGTGTACTTGCCAATTCGCACATCAAGTTTTTGACCTAATTTTTGCTTGTCCTTGAGCAAAACCCTAATCTAAGAAGGAAAAAAATTTAAAAAATAAAAATAAAAATCTAACCCACTTTTGTAGGATTCACAATTGTACTTAGCACATACAACAAGCTGTTAAACATCTAGGTTACCTTAGTGGACGAGTGTTATTTTGTGAGAGTTTGCAGTGAATACATCCACAAAATTCAAAGAAAGAAAATAAAAAGATTAAGAAATAAGGATTAAAAAATAATGAAACTAAAAAATAAAGAAAGAAAAAAACAAGAAGAAAGAAAAAGAAAAATATTTTTGTTCAGTAAGAATCACCAGTCAATAAGATTAATAGTTCCCACATGTACTCATTTTCAAGTTCAATCTCCTATCAAGTAAACCCATCATCTCTTCCTAGAGATTTCAAATCTTAATAAATCCCACTATCTTTCTTAGCTTTTCTGATCCTATGCATCTTTTTGAATATGTAATAGCTCTTAGTTTAAGATTTTTGATTCAAACTATCATACTTAAATATATTTTCACAATATAGAAGTTTTGAAGTATTACAAATTTGTTATCTTTTAAGCACTTCTTTTTTTTATATACATATGACTCATTCAATTCTCTTTCGTGTAAATATCAAGGCATCTTGAGGCTAAGATATCTAACTAATTGATCATTAGACTTGATAATACATTTAACTCTTTCGTGTAAATACTAAGACTTCGTGAGGCCAAAATATCTAGCTAATCAATAATTTAGGTTCGTTATACTTTATATATATATACATATATATCAAAAAAAATTTAAGTATTAAGAAATCCTCATCATCCTAAGTTTAAACAAATATGTAAGTGTGGATAAGATGCTTAATCATGCATACAAATTCTAGATGACATTCAATTTCAGATTTTTCATATATTCTCAAAGAATTAAGAAATCTATCAAATTGATATCCCAATCCAATTCAAACATATGGTCACTAAATCTCTTAAAACTAGATAATCTTATTAAAATTTTAAATTTTTTCAGTTAGCAAAATAAAAAGATAAAAAATATTAAAAAAATCTAACCTAAAAATAAAGAAGAAAAATAAGTAAAAGAAAAAAAACAAAAATTCTAAACAAACCTAAAAAGAAAAAGTTCCTAAGGTCCTTCCCATACCTGAACCATGTCACTCTCATGTACAATAGAATAAACAATAACACAAATATTCAACAAAGAAATTCCAATCCCCAATAATCATGTAAACATTTCAAATTATCGTGAAAACTTTGAAATCATCTATCAGAAGCTACACACATCTAGAAAATTTTCAGAAAATAATAAAAAATAATTAATTGGATAAAAATCACCTGGTAAAATTTTAGAGGTTAATTCCACTTTTTAACAGCTAGTTCTTGTGTATGTAAACACGAATGTGATTAGTAAAAATAAGGATCACTCCTGGTGGTTAAACCGAATATCAGGAGCACTAGCTCGACCAATTAAAATCACCTAGAGGGGGGTGAATAGGTGATGTGCTAATCAATGTGGGAATTGAAAACCTATCAATAATAATATTTCTCAAATATATGAACACATAAATAATAATAAACAATGTCAAACTCACAACCAAGAAATGAAGTCATATACTCTGTGAAGGGCTCTGAACTTCTCCTCGTGATTCCTCTTAAATAAGAGTTGAGGTCCTAATTGCATTCTTGATGTATAGAATTCAAACAATATTATTTTGTAAGAATAACAACAACAAGCATATATACATATGAGTAATGAAATAAATAAGAGAAAGAAAAATCAAATGCAAGTCAATCGCAAAGACAGAGGATTTTTATCGAGGTTCGAGCCACATGCTCTATGTCCCCGCCTTCACTGCAATGAAGGATTCTGCTAGAATTGATCTCGATTACAATTGAATTTGATCCCAGAAAATCACTCGACGCCGCAACACCTATAAGCTTCTTTACTCTTTCCCGCAACACCTACAAGCTTTCTTACTTTTTCTTGCAAGAACATAAACACATAAGCCCACGAGCTCAATTGAGAATCGCAACCTCCAACACCTCAATTACAACGAATGAACGCTGGTGATCAATACTTAATCACAAAAAAAACTCTTTTGCAACCTCACTTATAGAATAGATAGAAATTAGAGCTCAAGTGAAGGTGAGAGAAAACTAGAGATTAAGAATTAAAAAGCACTAAAAACTTTTACAAGAGATTTTAGAATTGAACACTTAAAAATCTTTTTGAATACTTGCTGTAAAACTTGTTGTATAATGATCTCTAATCACTCTTATTTAGAGGACAAAAGTAGAGACTTTAAATCAACAAACCCAGACACTAAAAACATGTTAAACACAAAAAACCATGTTTGAAATGAATCAGGACAGGTTTACACACTAAACTAGCCATTACAAGGGAAAACAGGCAAGTTTTGTCTACTACCTGTCGATAGTTGGCTGTCGACAGGCTGAGTGGCTTGCACAAAGCAAACTTCATACTCATTCTTGAAGGATAAAATGTTAGAATTTAAAATGATTATATATGAAGAATTTGCAGATATTTAAGTTATCTTCTATAAAATAAAAATCATATAAATAAGATATTACGTTAGAAAGATGTGATCAAAATATTGAAGAGTGTCAAACTGAAACTGTGAAAACTGTTTTCAGCACAGAGGCTAATTTAAAACCAACATTTGATAATTTAACTGTTTGAGTCTAGAAATAACTATATGGTATGATATTGTGTCTCTTTAAGTTAACTTTATAATGCAACTTGAATCATATTAAACAGATATCAGAGTAAAAAGTTATAACCAAATTACTAGATAAATGTCAGTGCAGAACAACCAGCTATCGACAGCATAACTTGACTGTCGACAGACTGAGCTCAGTGAGCTCTCTGTAAAGTGCTATCGACAGCTATAAAGGGGCTATCGATAACTGAGACTCTCTCAGTCTGTGAAATCACCTAGAGGGGGGTGAATAGGTGATGAGCTGATCTAATGGTCAATTAATGCGGAATTAAAAACTTATAAAACTAAACACCACGTATAACACAAGAGTGTAGCCGGATTCCCCGTGAAAGGCTCTGGACTAACTCCTCAAGATTCCTCTAAATAAGAGTTGAGGTGCCGCGTTGGCTCTCTTGGTTGAATAAAGTGTTAGCAAACAAACCCCAAGCATATAACAATAAAGCACACAATGTATATCAAGCATATAAAAATAAACACAATATAAGCATGCAAGATATAAACAAGTAAGAGATAGAGAAAGAGCAATCGCAAACACGGGAGATTTGTTTCGAGGTTCGAGCATACTTGCTCTACGTCCCCGCCTTCAACACTATGAAGGATTTCCACTAAAATCGATCCTACCGGATCACTTGATGCCACAACACCTACAAGCTCCTTGGACCTCTAGTCCCTCTCTTGCTCCCGTACGAACACACCGCAAGCCCACTAGCTCGTCGAGGCCGCACCTCAAATAAAGAATTCACACGCGAACTCAAAACACCGCGAACCCGCAAGTCCGCCTCCTCAAAGTACAAAGTAGAACTTTGGTGATCACAACTCTTTGATCACCTAAAATCCTCTCACAACAAATATCCCTATAGGTAGATATAGCAATGGATAGCTCAAGTGTTTGTGTGAGAAAACTAGGATTGAAATGGTAGAGGAAAACTCAAGAAAATCACTTTTAAAACACTCTTGATAAACTCCCCCTTTGATTGGAAATATTTGCTCTCAAAACAAGTGGAGAAACCTCTTAAAAGATGTAGGAAAAACTGGTGTAAAACCACTTGAAAAAATCTTAGAGAAAACAGCCCCAAAAGCCCTCTTTATATAGGGCTAGAAAAACTAGCCGTTGGGGCATTTTTCAGCCCTGGCGGCTGACGGTCGACCGGCCCGGTCGACCGCCAACGGTCAGAAATCTGACCGTTGGAGCCTCGGTCGACCGGCCCGGTCGACCGCTGCCTGGTACAGAGAGCAGAGCTCTCTGCCGGTCGACCGGGGCTTTTCAGAGAGCAGAAGTTCTCTGCGGTCGACCGGTCCTCCAGCAGACCTGGCGTGCACGTTCTGTGCACGTCGGTCGACCGACTTCAAGCTCGGTCGACCGGTCCGGTCGACCGGCAGAAGCCAAACAGGACAATTTTGGGAAAAGAAAACTTGGTATTTTGACACACATAAAATCCCATAAAATCACCAAAAATCTACAAAAACAGGTTCAATAAAATACTTTGATATACAAACATGTTTGAGCAAAATCAAGACATGTTACAAACAATTTGAACTATTTTTGTAACTTAGAAAATTTGGCTCAAAACAAAAACTGTATTTTTCCAAATTGGCTTTTTCAAAACTTATATTTTCAAAACTTCTCCAAATACAAAAATAAGATATTTTAAACACTTTGAAAGCATGGTGTGTATGGATATGATCCATTACACATAAATGATGAAATATCTATGTTTTTGACAATAAGCACTAAATATGATTTTGGTTAAAACATATAACTTTGAATACCAAAAATCAAACCGGTATTTTTGTCAAAATGAAAAGTCTTTTCTAAAATAAAATTCTTTTATGAAAACTCATCTAAAATAAGAGTGTGTGTGTATATGGTATACTTGAGCAATCCACCAACTATTCTAACCTTTACATTTTATCTAAAACAAAATCTTATAAAAACAAACCTAGACACAAGTCTTGATCTTGAAGGTCTTCACTTGAAGTCTTCTCATCTTCTTGACTTGGTCCAAACACGATCCAAAGAGCTAGACTCCTCTTGAGTACTTGATGTGGTCTTGATGCACAAACTCTTGAATCAAACCGTGCTAGCTCCAAAACTTGACTTTAAATCCTTTGTTGAAGCTACACACCTACTAAGATCTTGATCACAAATCTGAGACTAAATAAACACAAGATCATTAGTACTATAACTACATGAGTTGATCATCATCAAAACTAGAGTGATAGGCCTTTGGGCCAACAATCTCCCCCTTTTGATTATGACAAAACTCATGGAGTTATATATGCATGGATTAAAGTAAAGCTTCAAAGAAGCTCCCCCTTAGCTCATGCATAACAATAAACAAATAAATATGCAATGAAAGCTCATAAACATGTATACAAATATAAGGAGATAAACATGCATAAACAAGCATGAAACACATCAAATACTTTTTCTCCTATTTACAAAACAAAAACAATATGCATGAACATAAATTCTTTTTCCAAAACATGCATATATACTAAAATACTTCTCCCCCTTTTTGTCAATCATCAACAAAGGGGTAAAAGTAAAAACAAAACAATGTTCTCCCCCTCTTTGTTAGAAACAAAAATCAACAAAGAGGTAAAATCAAACAAATCAATAAATAGATATATGTGATATACATTCATGAAGAGGAAGACGCTAAGTTAACTTCCCTACATACATGCATTACATGAAGAAGGGATGACAAACCCTAATTCACATAACGCATAATATACAATGCATAAGAGGAGATGTGAAGCTCCCCCTACACACGTGTACCACATAAAGAAGAGTTGTCAAGCTCCTCAATATAAGATACACTCAACATGAATCTATATGTAGAAGAGATGTTAAGCTCCTCTTGTATATAGGCAATACACATCAAAACATTTTTAATATTTCTTATTAGAACAAAATTTTGAATTTTCTCAATAAACAAATTTTGAGATATCTTAGTAAATCAAATTTTAAGATACCAATTGAAAATAAAGTTTTAAATCAAGCTTAGCATAAACTTATGTTATGCTTTAAACATGTAAATTTCTTGAAAATCAAGCATACGAAAAACATATATATGTATGAGAAATGATAATACCAATAGAAATTGATAAAAGTTGAAATTGAAAGCATACATATATATAAACAAGATTATGAGTATACAAAAATATATCAATTGTGATACCAAAAGAAATTATGGTACCAATTGAGATTATGAGGTGAAATTAGTATAACTCATAAAAATCCACCCTTTATATGCTCAAGATAAAAGATTTTTCAATAAAGCTCACCAGGCATACTCGCCCATCCGTCCACCCATATAGGGGTAGGTAGGGGTTTTCAAAAAATAGGTGTTTGAAAATATTTTTAGTGAAAACACTACCAAATGAAGAATAAATAACTAGTTAGATTAATTTTTGAAAAACTAGTTAAAGATCCTTCAAAACATGAAATCAAATCATATGTTTTTCATGAATCATACCAAATACACAAGAGTTGACACTCAAAATCGATAAAGCTCATAAATATGTTCATGAAACAAGGTCATGACAAAACAAATGAAGTGTGAGTGTTCAAAAATCATGTAAATAGCATTTTCATGAAAATAATCAATAATGCTCAAAACAAACATGAATATTATTTTATCAAACAAATCATGAAAATATATTTTTCATATAAAGATGAAAATCATAAAAATTCATTTTTCATCTTAAAAACAAACTTCTAGGTATATGTATGTTTTTATCCAAAACTAATGATATGCATACATATCCCAAAAATAAAAAGAGTCTATGATATGATTTGCATGAAGGCAAGAGACTCAAGAGACATACATGTATATTCATTAGATTTGAATACAAACTACATATATATGAAGTAAAGCATGAAAATAGGCATAACAGGTTGGTATTCAAAGTTATATGTTTTAACCAAAATCATATTTAGTGCTTATTGTCAAAAACATAGATATTTCATCATTTATGTGTAATGGATCATATCCATACACACCATACTTTCAAAGTGTTTAAAATATCTTGTTTTGTATTTAGAGAAGTTTTGAAAAAATAAGTTTTGGAAAAACCAATTTGGAAAAATAAAGTTTTTGTTTTGAGCCAAATTTTCTAAGTTACAAAAATAGTTCAAATTATTTGTAACATGTCTTGATTTTGCTCAAACATGTTTGTATATCAAAGTATTATATTGAAGCTATTTTTGTAGATTTTTGGTGATTTTATGGGATTTATGTGTGTCAAAATACCAAGTTTTCTTTTCCCAAAAATGTCCTGTCTGGCTTCTACCGGTCGACCGGATCGGTCGACCGAGCTTGAAGTCGGTCGACCGAGTCGGTCGACCGACGTGCACAGAATGTGCACGCCAGGTCTGCTGGAGGGCCGGTCGACCGACCCGGTCGACCGCAGAGAGCTTCTACTCTCTGGAAAGCCCCGGTCGACCGGGCCGGTCGACCGGCAGAGAGCTCTGCTCTCTGTTCCAGGCAGCAATCGACCGGGTCGGTCGACCGATGCTCCAACGGTCAGATTTCTGACCATTGGCGGTCGACCGGGCCGGTCGACCGTCAGCCGCCAGGGCTGAAAAATGCCCCAATGGCTAGTTTTTCTAGCCTTATATAAAGAGGGCTTTTGGGGCTGTTTTCTCTAAGATTTTTTCAAGTGGTTTTACACCAGTTTTTCCTACATATTTTAAGAGGTTTCTCCACTTGTTTTGAGAGCAAATATTTCCAATCAAAAGGGGAGTTTATCAAGAGAGTTTTAAAAGTGATTTTCTTGAGTTTTCCTCCACCGTTTCAATCCTAGTTTTCTCACACAAACACTTGAGCTATCCATTGCTATATCTACCTATAGGGATATCAGTTGTGAGAGGATTTTAGGTGATCAAAGAGTTGTGATCATCAAAGTTCTACTTTGTACTTTGAGGAGGCGGACTTGCAAACTTGGTTTTTATTTACCTATAAAATCCCATAAAAACTCTAAAAATCTACAAAAATAGGTTCAATATAATACTTTGATATACAAACATGTTTGAGAAAAATCAAGACATGTTACAAATAATTTGAACTATTTTTGTAACTTAGAAAATTTGGCTCAAAACAAAAACTGTATTTTTCCAAATTGGTTTTTCCAAAACTTATTTTTTCAAAACTTCTCCAAATACAAAAATAAGATATTTTAAACACTTTGAAAGCATGGTGTGTATGGATATGATCCATTACACATAAATGATGAAATATCTATGTTTTTGACAATAAGCACTAAATATGATTTTGGTTAAAACATATAACTTTGAATACCAAAACTCAAACCGGTATTTTTGTCAAAATGAAAAGTCTTTTCTAAAATAAAAATTCTTTTATGAAAACTCATCTAAAACAAGAGTGTGTGTGTGTATAGTATACTTGAGCAATCCACCAACTATTCTAACCTTTACATTTTATCTAAAACAAAATCTTATAAAAACAAACCTAGACACAAGTCTTGATCTTGAAGGTCTTCACTTGAAGTCTTCTGATCTTCTTGACTTGGTCCAAACACGATCCAAAGAGCTAGACTCCTCTTGAGTACTTGATGTGGTCTTGATGCACAAGCTTTTGAATCAAACCGTGCTAGCTCTAAAACTTGACTTTAAATCCTTTATTGAAGCTACACACGTACTAAGATCTTGATCACAAATCTGAGACTAAATAAACACAAGATCATTAGTATTATAACTACATGAGTTGATCATCATCAAAACTAGAGTGATAGGCCTTTGGGCCAACAGTCTGTGCATCCCTGTAACAGCAGTCGATAGGCCTATACAGCTGTCGACTGTCTTGGTATTCTGGACAGATTAAAAAAAATTAAAAACCTTTTTCTAAAAAATCAAAATAAATTCCTATAAATTTTACAAAAATAAGTTCATGTAAATACTTTTGAGCAACAATATGTATGATTAAAAAACTAAAACATATTTCAAATATTTGAACTTCTTTTTAAGTTTTGATTATGGAATAAAACCAGATTTTATAAAGACGAAACTTTAAACAAGTTAAACCAAAACTTTGTATAAAATACAAAAAAAAAGTTTATCAAACTTCATTCAAACTCTAATGTATATGTTCAACACCAATATACATTCAAAATATAAAACTAGTTTTTGAGATTTTCTTCTCGTAGAAGCCAAACGCAATTTAAATTCATTTTGTTTTAATTAAAACTGAAACGTTGATCATAAAAACTAATATCAAACTTTGGTTGTGAGTGTAAGCTTGAGCAATCAAATCCATACTACTCTTTGCAAGAATCTAAACTAACTTACGAACACTTACAAATATATTTAATTGAAGTCTTCTTCATCTTGAATTGACTTCAACAAACTTGATCTTCTTTTTCTCTTTCTTGACCTGATTCATATTGAGCTTGATTTCTTCTTGAGTACTTAATATGTTCATTGTGCTTGGGCTCTTGAATGCATTAGATTGCTTCAATCCTCAACTTTCAGTCCATTGTTGAAGCTAAATACTAACTCACGATCTTAACTAAAATTTAAAACTTAAACATGCAAAATTATTAGTATTATAACTACATGAGTTAATCATCACCAAAACTAGTGTGATGGGCCTTTGCGCTAATACCACAAACTAGAAATCTCACAAAATACAAGAAATCCTAAGAATAGATAGAAATGATAGCTCAAACTTGTAAGAAAACTTTTGAAATGACGCTCTTAAGAAAACACTTGGAAAAATATCCTTGAAGATACAGAAATTTGAAGCAAGAAACTTAAATTTCGCAAAAAACTTATTTTCTTGATTTTCCAAAACTATTTCAAAAATTTAAACACAAAATTTTCTCTTCAAAAATCTTGTAAAATTCTTATATAAAACCTATTTAAAATTATCTTCAATGACCCTTATTTATAGGAATAGTGTAGAGAAGATTAGAGAGTAAACTCAGGTATTAAAATATTGATTAGATCCAAATAAAGTAAAATAAATCCGTTTGAAAATAAGACAAAATCAGTCATAATAAAAAAATAAGCCATTTCTGACAATTTAGCTAGAGGTTGGTCGACCGGCTGGTCGACCGGCAACGGAGCTGTTGGAGCCAACGGTCATAATTAAAACTAGTTGTTGGAGCCAGCGGTCGACCGCTCGTCGACCGAGCTCAAACAGAAAGCGATGCCTCTCGGCGGTCGACTGAGCCCCAGAAAACAAAGAGTACTGAGTCTATAGTCGACCGATCGGTCGACTGACATGCTTATCTGTTAGGCATGTGCATATGCAGTCAACGGGCAGTCGACTGGGCTAAGCCCAAAAATAATATTTTTGTATTTTTAAACATCTTTTTAAACCAAATTAAATTCCAATAAATCTCAATAAATTCTATAAAAATAAGTTCACGTAAATACATTAGAGGACAAATATGTATGATCAAAAATCAACACATATTACAAACATGTGAACTTGCTTTTGAGATAAAGAATAATCAACACATATTACAAACATGTGAACTTGCTTTTGAGATAAAGAATTTCAATCTTAAAAATGAATCATATTTTTAAAAACTAAACTATAAATGGAAAAACGAGTTTTTCCAAAACTTATATAAACACAAGAGAAATTTTCTCAAACTCTTTGATGCTCCGATGGGTATGGATAAAGTCTTATACACATATAAAACAATATGAACTTCGTTTTTGAGAAAATTCAATCATGAAACCAAAAATATATTCTAGTTAAATCTAAATGGGTTAAACCGAAACACCGAAACTTTTGATCTTGAAAACCAATACTAAACTAGTGTGTGTGTGTGTGTCTGTGTGTGAGAGAGAGAGAGAGAGAGTGTGTGCGTGCGTGATTAGTCTACAATTATGCATTATTATATCGCATTTTCCCACCGATTTATGAATAAAATGTCGATCTAAATCGTGTTTTGGTCTCTCTTGCAGATAAATCAGGAGTTTAAGGGCAAAGGAGTAATAAGAGCTTAATTAAACCCATTTTAGGGTAATTAAATTCGCAATTCTTGGAGGCAAAGCAAGGGATCTTCTAGAAGATATGTCGAACCTAGACTCTTGCGCACGTCAGACGAATATACGGATTAAAATACCTGAAATGGAGTATACCAAGAAGATCCTAGAAGCGACATGAAGCCACGCACCAAAACCAGGGACTTTTGTCCCTGGTATTGCCGCAGATCCGCGGCAATTTGGTGGGGCCACGCGTCGATTTTTGACGCGTGGCCCCGTTTCGTCTTCTAGAACCCTCCTTCGCCTATATAAACCCCTGCAAAGGCCCTAAACGGAAGCAGTTTTTTATTTTAGGCTAGAGTTTCTATGTTCTAGTGTAGTGTAGGTGTTCTTCCTTTCTTTTCTTTTGTATTTTCATTTCATTTTTATATCTTGTAGTAGGGCTGAGAGATTCAGAGAGAGATAGAGAGGAATTGATGTAATAGATGGTGACAATCTATGTAAAGGCGCCTCCTTTTTTCTCCATTGTAATCTTCTCCATCTTCTACATGATTCTTAGCTAACTTTTCTTCTCATGGCAATCTAACTACTAACTGCTAACCATCTAACCACTTACTTGATAATTCACATGAATCTAATAGTCTCACAAGGCCTTACTCTTGCAAGAGCCATTGATGGCTCATGATGATGGATTCTAACATTCTAACATTTCTAACATCTAACCCACTAACTTACTAATTTGCAATGTCTTCTTTATTTCATGCACACCTCTAACTGGTTTTGATGATTTAATAGTAGCTTGCAACTTGTTATGTGGTATGGATGTGTTGTTTGAATGTAGAAGAACAATCTTATGGGCTATGCTCTATATCGTCTCTTGAAGCCAAGGATTAGTGATGGCTAAGGATCCATGTGAGGCAACTATCACTAAGAGGTTAGCATGGTAAGTGGAGAAATTAGTGGTTAATAGCCATGAGTTTTCTTTTACTTTATTTTGAAAATTATTTCCAAAATTCTTTTATCATTTTTCTATCAATGTCTTCACCACTCTCTTAGTTCACCTTTGTTCCATTTTTTTCACCATCATTTTTTTTGTTATCACATCGACGCTTCATCGCTCTCCTCACCTATCACTTCTAGATTTCTTTTCTTTTATTTTTATTTTTCTAATTCTTTAAACAAAGAAGACTTGTTAACAACCGACTTGAATAAGAACCGTTAAAGCTTCTATCGCCTCCCGTCCCTGTGGATTTGACCCGTTGAGCCAATGCTATAACAAAAGTATCGAGGGAACATTAGCACATAGAGCTTTTCATTAATTTCATAAATACACACGTTTCGAGTGCTGATTCCGCCCCGATCAAATTTTTGGCGCCGTTGTCGGGGACGGGAATGGTTTTGATTTCACATTTTTGTTAACATTTTCTTCTCTATTTTGGTGTACAGGATAATCTTTACAGGAGCTTAATATTGCAGAACAAAACATTAGCTTTACATCTCCCTACTCTAGAAAGCAGGGACCCAGCTTCTAATGAAAAGCCGCGCAAACGCGACTTTTATCGCGGTACCGCGGCTATTTTGTGATAATTGTGTATCTTGTTGTGCTGGGATGTTTTCATTGTAATAGCTAGTAGATCTGTATTATTACTTTCCTGCTTTGATTGCCTAAACACCACAATAAACTAAAGAACTAAAGTATGGTATTTGGACGGTTTTAAAATGGTTTAGACATTTGCATTTAGGCACGTGTCAATTCAATTCCAATATACTGTATTTTGTTCTGTTATTGTAATCTGGATTGAGGTGTACATATGGCATTGCATATAGGATAGGACAAACACCTGGGTGATTGATCGCTTTGTGTTATATTCTTATCTATATTGCATACTTGCATGAATTGGACTTAAGGGCAAAACCCATACAAGATAAGGTGGGGATTTCATTACCCTTCCTTAGCCTGAAAACCACCTCCCCACACACACAACCCAAGCCCCTAATAAACATTGATAGACGTTGTCCCTTAGGGACATCTCAGACTCATTAAGAGATTGACCGAGGGTGAAACTTGTTTTGAATCTTACTCTTGTGAAATTGGTGTCTAAGGTTGGGGATTAAGAGGTTACGCCTCAAAGATACCGTGTTTTGGCATAATTAAGGCCCGTTGCTTACGCACGGATACCTCCCACCGTATTTTGCCCCTACCTGACCGATTAGCTTGTGGTCGGATTCAAGCAACAACCTTCCTCGGGTAATCGACCAGTTTGGAGTCGTCTAGGTCTAGGTCAACCTTAATATAGGCTTGATTTTTTCTTTCTTTTTATTTGTTTGTTTGCTTTTTCTTTTTTGTTTGTGATTGTTTATGAAATGGAATTCAACAATAACAATTCTTTCAATCCGAATATGAATCCATATTTCACATCGATCCCATTTGTTTCGGATAATTCCAACCCGATTTTTAACAATATGAACCAACCAAATACACCAGGTTGGACTTATCCGAATCAATACAACTCATACCCACAATCTTATGACTATAATTTCCAAAATAATTTTAACTCTTTACAGAGTCAATGGGGATTCACCTCCCCCGAGTTAAATTTTCAACCTCCTTGTCCACCGTGTCCACCTTATTCATAATTTACACAATATTCATTCCCCGATTTCGCTTCCTATACTCCTTTTTCTGGACCTCCTATTGAAGAAAAATTCGAGTTAGAAAAGAGTATAGAAGCCAACCTACAAGAGGCCGAGCGACAACGTCAGAAAATGTTGGCCTCTCAATTTCACAATATTTTCAAGAGTCTTACTCAGTTCCACCTCCTCATACTGAACAACCATCTGCCCTGGAAATGAGTAAAGAACTCTTGTGTGAGTCCAAGCTTCAATCTCAAAATATGCTGGACTCACAATCTTCACTATCTTTCCAAACCCAAGATTCTTATACTCCCTTTCTGGACCATTCACTTGAAGAAAAATCAAGTCTAGAAAAGAGTATAGATATCTTGCAAGAGTCCGCGTTACAATTTCAAAAATCTTCTTCTCCGCCTATTGGTAGCTTGGAAACACAAATAAGTCAATTGGTCAACATTTATACGAATGAAGAAATACTCTCTTCTCTACCTTTGACCAATCCAAATATCTCTAATTCTATCAATTTGACCCATGACTCTTGTTGTTTTGGAAACTAAGATTCCTACACTCCTTTTCTAGAATAACCACTTGAAGATACATCACATCTAGAAAAGAGTATAGAAATCTTATAAGAGTTCGCGCTAAAATTTCAAAAATCTTCTACCGAGTCTATCAATAGGTTGGAAACACAATTGAGTTAATTGATTAGCATTTATAGGAATGAGAAAACTCTATCTTATCAATCTTTGACCAATTCAGCTATCCCTAACTCTATTGATCTGACCCAGGACTCTTGTCATTTTAAAAATCAAGATTCAATTTCAGCACACCCATCTGAACTTGTCCAAACTTCAAATCCTATTGACATTTTGGCAAGTTATCCTTTTCTAGAAATTGAACTTGAGCATAAATATGATCCTGAACTTCAACTTTCTACTTCAATTTCACTTCCTGATTTAATATTGACTGAGGTGTTTTTACCTGAATTCAGGCCTTTTCCCGAGTCAGTATTGGATCCAGTGTCGGTATATTGTGAAATTGAATCACCAATCTTTTATGATCATCATATTGAACTTGACCAATTTCATACTTTTGAAAGTCCCATTGATAAATTGGCAAGTTCTCATTTTTATGAACTCAATGAGGAATGTGACTTCGATTCTCAAATTTGTGATCCAGTTCAAATTCCTGAATCAATATTGACTCCTGTTTTGTTACCCAACTTGAGTGATATTTTAGAGTCAGTTTTGGTTCCTACGCCTGTCATTCTTGAACTGAAATCACCAACCTTAGGAAATCACATTCCATCATGGGAAAATGAATGTGGATTTGAGTTTTAACTTCTTAATTTGGACCCACTTCCTGAACCAATCTTGACTCCTGAACCTTTACTTGACTTAAGTCTTTTTTCTGAGTTGGTATTAGTTCCTGTACTTCCTGAGTCCAAATCAATCATTCCATTCTGGGACAAGGGTCTTGATAAATTTGACTCTGAAATCATTTTGAAAATTTGGAAATTAGATAGGGTTAAATTTTTAATAAAAATCATAAATTTATCATCATTCTAGTGGGTTGTATTACAGAGGTCTCTGGTGGGTTCCTCCAGATTCCATACACATTGGATTGGGCCGCATTTCATGGACCAATCAGACCACCACCGGAACCACCACCTTGAGGTAATTTTCCTTTCCTCTCTATTTGTTTCATGCATATATATATTCACGATGCATTGAGGACAATGCATGAGATAAGTGTGGGGGAGGTTTACTAACATAGAGTTTTTAGATTTTCTTTCTTTTTCACTTCTTTTAGGATACTTTTAAAAATCTTCCCTTTTGTATAGGAATTTTCGCTTTCTTTAAAAAACTTTTTGAAATAAGAAACAAAGTTTTGATCTATTTTTAATAAAATTAAGATGATCTTAGAAATTACGGAAGCCTTAAAATATGACATCTTAAATCTAGTCGAAATAATGGATCTTATTTAAGATTATAGGCTAAGTAAGAAAGATTTGGGAGATAATTTTATCTTGAATTTTTTGCCTTAGATAGTTTGCACTTCACACAAACACAATTTTGGAGATGAAAATAAAGACCTAAAATGCCATAAGGTAAAAATAAAGAAAAAATAATATATATACCAAAAAAATTACTTATTAAGCTGGATAAGTATGCCTCAAGAAGCATGATTATTCACGCCAAACGGTGGTCATAAGAAGCAAATAATCCCCCTTAGTTTTGTGGCCTTGTTTACTCGAGTCCTTATAGCCGAGGGATGTTTTCTCATCTGATGCCCTAGGACCGTCCGGTTTGGGAGTCATCGGTTAAAGGCTCATTACCCGGGTAAACTAGAAAGCCTAAGAAAACAAAGGGGAAAAAAAGAAAAAGTATATATATATTAAATGGCTTGATGATTGGAGTTGAAATCCCAGAAATCTTCACTGTCACAAAGTGCATATTATCTAGGTTTTATGAAGGATAAAATATTCAATCCAATTTTGAATTCTTACCTTAATTGAAGACAAGATCTTGCATAGAGACTAAGTTTAAGGAAGAATAATTTTTGGTGGACTTATGACCTTAGATCGCTTATTTTTTTGCAAAAATATTTCGTAACTTGTCTCTTTTTCAAAATGTATTTTGAAAATACTAACGTTTGTCTTCTTTCTTTATGAATTTTGTGAGTGCAATCCGCTAAAAACCCTCAGAAGACAACACTCCTCCTCTAGGGGTAACCTAGAGGTTTAACGGCTTGTTGCACATGCTCAGTGCAATCGCGCGCGCGCGTACTTGAGCCATCAAATCTAATATGAACTTTACATAAGATCTAGACATTCTTACAACTAGAATCTTCTTCTTGATATGATCATTCTCCCCATGTTGACTCGATCACAAACTTGATTCCTTAGAGCTAGACTCCATCTTGAGTGCCTGATGTGATCTTTAAGCTTGAGCTCTTGAATCAAAATATGATTTAGCTTCAAAACATGACTTTGAATTTTTTGTTGAAATTAAACACCAACTAAGATCTTGATCAATATCTGAAACTTAAACAAATACAAGATTATTAGTACTATAACTACATGACTTAATCATCATCAAAACTAGAAATTTGGTCCAACACAAATGAGGGGAGCCAGTAGCCTTTGTCTGTTCCCAATGGGGGGCACACCCCATCAGCGGAACAAACGGGGACTCTAAGAGAGGGCACATCCCTACAACAGAGTGGGGGACTCCGAGTGGGAAAAATCCCATAACGGAGGATTTCGGCTCTCGTAGGACTACCAAGAAAGGTCCATAGGCATTTCTACATTAACACTTTCATGCTAGGGTACATCCCGTTTAGGAGTATACATAGGCGATCCTTTGAGTGGGGGCACATCCCATCAGCAGAAGATCGGGTGCTCTGAGAGAGGGCACATCCCTACAGCAGAGTGGGTGACTCTGAGTGGAAAAAATCCCACAAAGAAGGGTTTCGGCTCCTGTAGGATTACTGAAAAAGGCTCGTAAGCATATCTGCATTAACATTTTCACGCAGGTACCATTCCATCTAGGAGTGTATATACATTATCCTTCGAGTGGGGCACATCTCATCATCAGAGGGTTTCTTCGCTGCCTCCGAGTGGGGGTACATCCCATCATCGAGGCGCATGGCTGGATGTACATTGAAACTGCCTCCGAGTGGGGGCATATCCCATCATCGGGGGGTTTTCTTGGCTGCCTCCGAGTGGGGATATCCTATCAGTCTGGCATGTGGGTGGACGGTTGTGACTATATGTATGGAAGTCAGGAAGTTGGTCGATCATCTTATACTGGTTGACCACATTTTACTCCTGGGGAGGCTATGTATTTGTCTGCTGGGAAATTGCCTCAGGGTGAGGACGTACTTCTCGAAAAGCCTTATTGGATGAGCTCCTCTAGGTATCTTTGGAGGGCCGAGCAATGGATGGTTTGGTGCCTTTTGCAGACGTGGTAGGAGCAGTACTCCTCTGACCTAGGTAGAGAGGGATTAGGCTGGATCGACTTCAAGCGTCTGATCCATGGCTGATCTATGAAGGTGTTGAATACTTCATTAATGCACTACTAAAAAATGGCTAATTTGTGGTGGAAAATTTGCGCCTTTACGTCGAATTATCATAAATTCGACGCAATATAGCTAATAATAGTTAAAAAATCGTATAAATCTTTGCATCAAATTTTTGACGCAATCTGTGCAATTTGCATTGAAAATTTGATGCAATATGAACAATTCCAGCAAAACTTTTTAGTGAAAAATTTTGTGAGATAATTGCATCAAAAATTGGAAGCAATCTATACAAATTGCATCAAAAATTTGACGCAAACAGATTGCATCTAATTTTTGAAGCAACCTATATTTTTAGGTCACAATTCCATCTTTTCCCCATTCTCTCCTCTCTACTCTCTCAAACCCTCACCCCAGATTGACCTCCCTTCCCCTGGCGTCCTTCTCCCCTGACATCTTCCAGCTTCCCCCTCCCTCCCCTGGCCTCCATTCCCTTCCCTGGCCTCCATTCCCCCTCGGCCTTCCCTCCCTCCCCTTGGCTAACCCCCTGGCCAACCCCTCCCCGTGGCCAATTCCCTTCCTCGGTCCACCCCCTTCCTGCACCTCCCTTTCCCCCGACCTCCCCTCCCCCTCCCGTGCCTACTCCCTCCTCCGGCCTCCCTCCGGCTTTCTCCCTCCCTCGGCCTCCTCCTACCACCGGCCTCCTCCCTCTCATATTGGGTAATTTCTCTCTCCTATTTTATTATTGTTTGACAGTTGTTAATACAATACTATTGATTAAAGTTTTTGCTTGATTTGTTATCAATTATTGAAATCATGTACCACTTGTTAACAGATACTTCTGATTAGGTTAAAATTTATTTATATGATATAATAAGATACATGGTACACGGGACATAGACACGGACATGTTTATGAAGCACGGATACAGATACGGACACGGACACATACACGGATACGGATACGAAAATGGAGACGAACATGGATGCAGGACACGAGACATGAACACAAAAATGGACACGGGACATGTGAAATAGACAAAGACATATTTATAAAGTATAGACACAAGAAACGGACACGGAAACAGATGCGAACGTGGACACAGACACGGGATAGAGGACACGCGAACATGGACACGGGACATGAGGCACGTATATGGACACGAAAACAGACACGAGATATGAGAAACGGACACGGGACACGACACGGTCACAGGACACAAACATAAAGAAAGACACGGATACGAACACAGACAAGGACACAAGACACAAACAAAGATGGGGACACGTAAAACATATATGGACACGGACACGAGACAAGGGACATGGGATAGAACAAAATCCAAAAAAAAGATAAGACACGGACACGGACACAGAGAGGGACACAGTTGTTTTCCATTGATTTAAATGTGGGAAAACTTACAAAAGAATAGAAGAGGGTTAAATGTAATTTAAAAGAAAATTTTACAAGTGTTCTCTTCTACAGATTTTGAGGAAATGTACCGGTGAGAGTTTAATCAGTGCGCGGCCACTTTGTCCCATTGACGATGCAAGCGATCAGATCTCGAACTCTGCTGCCTGAGAATTTCTTCTTGTATGGTTTTGAAAATCCCTCAAGAACGGAAGATCTAGGATATTAGCACCCTGAAGTTGATAAGAGAAATGGGTCTCTAAAAAGCTTGGAAACTGAGAGAGAAAATCTCTTGAAATGAGAACTTTAGCAACTTTGCTACGTGATTGCTAGCCCCAAAATGTTCGACCTTCTTTCTTTCCAAAAAGTCCAGCCCTTGTTTAGCCTCTGAACTGGCTATTTATAGGCTTCATAGGGGTGTAACTTCCCCTAGAAAATAGCATAGACTGAGATAGCTTACATAGCTTCGCATCAAAGCTAAAGAGAGCTGCAACAAAGCTAACTGGGAGCTTATGCGAAGCTATCTCAGAGCTCGTGCAAAGCTAACTCAGCCAATTGGCTCCTAAGCTTCTCATTTATCTCCTCTTAATGAGGCATAATGGGCTTCATAATGAGGAAATCATAGGATAACTGTCCATTTAAGGTGCGGGGTCACCCCCACTTACTTAGTGGGTGGTTTACCCACAAACTCCATGTTGGGGTTTCAAATGGTCAAAATGACCAACAACTTGTGCAAGCTAAAGTTTCATGTGAAGAAATTTCGTTGCGGAGCTAAATCAGAGCTTCAAGTGAAGCTATCTTCAAAGCTTTTCTGAGACGTTAGATAGAAGCTTCAGGTGAAGCTAACCCACTGCGGGGTTACAAAGTGGAGCTAACTCAGGTGCGAAGCTAGTTTAATGTTTCACGCGAAACTAATCCTTAGCCAATCTTTTAGCCAAGCTTTAACCATCTTCTACCTATTTGCTCACTTGTCTGCAACTTATCTTTTAGAAGTGTCAACCGGTTAGACGTTGTTCAGCCAATCTGAGGGCTATACAGGGTCTTGTCTTTTCGGAGTTTCAACAAAACCCCCTTCAAAGTTTTTCACAAATCCGCAATGTACTGATTCAGATTTCGAAAAACTTTGAATTGCTTTGGGTGTTCAAACCTGCTTGAAGTGAGTATAGCACAGGTAATCTGATTATTTTAGTGAGACCACACCATGTTGGCTTAGCTTCGCCTGCGTGGCGAGGCTACGACTGAGCGAAGTCAGTTGGACTTAAGCTCTGTTGCATGACTCTCAATATAGCTTCACTGTTGGAGCTTTTCTGGGTTAACTCTGCACATGTCCTAGCTCAACGCGTGCTAAAAAAGTGAGGCGGCAATGCTTGTAGCTTCGCATTTTAGCACTCAAGTGCTTTTAGCTTCGTACGCGCTTCAGAAACGAAGCGCCAGTGTGAAGCTAGGTCGTTGGGCCTATAAATAGGATTGTTACAGTCCTCGAGAATTTACATCTTCTTTTTTTTTTTTTTTTACATCCAAGAGATCTTTCTAGGATTTTCCTCTTCTTCATTTTTCAAATAAAGTTATGGTTCTACCCTTTTCTTCATCTCCTTACACAAGATCCATGGCCCCTAAACAGCGTCCAGGAAAAGAGGTGGAGTCCTCTAAGGCCTCCGCAGCGCCTTCGTCGGTTGCTCAATGTCCGATCATCAGTAAGAGAACTGCCGCCTTGATCTTCAGCCATTTTTGGCTAACCCCGCCTTTGAATGGCATATTAAGGGAATTTTGTTCCCTTAAAACTCGAATTTAAGGAGATATCCCTCTCAAATTTGTTTGGGTGAATTTTTTAGAAATCATGGGTTTCTTTTCGACTCCTGTGCGAAGTTAGCCCTTGAGGTTTCTCAGAGTCTGAAGATGAAGCTTCTAGATGAAGATTTATCTTGATCCGTTAGGAGAAGTTAAGCTTTGCAAGTGAAGCTAAGCTTGGAAAGCGAAGCTAAAACTTAGTCTGTAAAGCTTCGCTTGGAAAGCGATGTTAAGACTTGGTCTTTTTTTTATTTGCTTTGTTTTCTCTGAAACGCTGACATGCTCTTTTGTATTCTTGTAGTGCACTATACCTGGACCATCGAATTGCTTATTTGGATCCGTGAGAGAGATGGATGAGAGCATCCACTTCCAATTTTAAGGACGGGTGTCGCTTTTCTGCGAAGAGAGCATGCCTGAATGCAATGCATTCATTTTGCGCGGGGACGAGCGATCACTCCGTGTAATTATGACGATGATTGTATTGGAGGGAGATAACTGTATAATCTTTAGGAAGCTGAATTTCATTTTCATAGATGTAGTACTGGACACGAATTAGCAGCTGCTCCCGAAGAGGTCCAATGGATTTATACTCTTGATGGAGAGAGCTACAATCTCCAAAAAAGCCGACTTCACTATCCTCTCGCTTACTTTCAAGCGATGACCACAGAGCGGAGGATGAATTGGTCAGTAAGTCATGCATGAAATCAGTGCATGTGTGGATCCTGACCTGTAATGGATTCAGCAGATGTGGACCTCCTTGAAGCATCATTGGCGTACACCCGGGTAACGTTAGTCGCAATGTGCCCATGGGGAAAAACCCAAAAAAGGTTCTAATGTTTCTGAATTAGTTTGTTAAGGCGGAGGGTAACTATCTACCACAGACTTCCGAATGCCGAGGTTGGTGAGTTCTTTCAGACAACAGTGGTAGAGCAATATCATGATGTACGGGCTAGAAATATATGAAGAAGATCTAAAGTAGTTGGGGCTTCATGAAGCTGTCAGAACCACCTATTTTGGGATAAACATAAGCGTGTACACTTTTTATGCCATCCTCGAGTTGTATTGTCCAATGTCGGGGATATTCTTCACACCTGTTGGCGAGCTAGGGATGGCGTTGTACGAGATGTAGAAAATGCCACACCTTCCAATGGGTTCCATGCCCAATGAAGAGTACTTCCCGTGTGCTGAAGAATTAGAACAATTGGAGAAGTACAAACTAGCCCTTTATGGGACATATTCAGAGCTCATGTGCCACTTTTGTATATGTCTCGACCTTCATCCTAGCCGTAGGAACACAAATATCTTGAAGGTATGGGCTGAGTATTTATTCCCTGTTGTGGGTAGACCTCTTGAAGATCTTCAAGCTCTGGTGGAAGAAAATCGGATTGCCAAGGTTATGAAGACAAGTGGGTATGAAGATGTTGTTTATAAGGAAGACAACGATGCGTATGATAAAGGAGATACTTTTTTTAATTTTCTATCGACGAGTTGGGAGACCTCTCTCCCGAAAGGATTTGTTGGATGGCTTTTTATCAGCCCGGTTGAAGAGATGTATGATCCCCTCTCCACATCATGACGACATTGCGCCCTTGGCAATCTTTTCGACCAATCAGTTAGTATATGGACGATCGCTTGGGCTACTCCCTACTATGTTCTGCCATATTCAAAGTGGGCTCCATACGTTGATGGAGCTATTCTGCTCAAGGACGACCAGCAAGAAGGTGGGAAAAGAACTGGTTTTCCCCCATGATGAGCCTTCTCCTAGGGTAGAATTGCCATATGGTTATCTAATGGCATGGTTCATACTCTTTTGTCCTGTCATTATCCGGTTGGGAGAAGAGCCACCAGAGAATATTCATTATGCCTACCTCAGCCATTTTGAAAATTCTCGTTGGGAAGGCTCCTACTTGATGGAAGTTCGGAGGTTAGTCAGTCGTCAGGATTCATACAGCCTCTTTCAATGCTTCCCATATATTCCAAGCACAGAGTATGGTGAGGAATTCCAGATAACGGGGACAGTCAATCTTCTCTCGAGTTGGACGCCTTCAAGTGGCTGGTCAGCATTAGACCTTTTGACTTAGAGTAGTGATGCGGGGATGTCTACTATCTGAAATCGTTTCTGCCCAGCCGCTTTGCCAGACAGTTTGGTTATGACCACTGTACGTCGATAGTCCAAACCCTCGACTAAGGTATGTGGAGACCTTAATAAACGTCGCCAGGGCTTGGAGGTACTTCATTCTCGGCTGGATGGGGCCCGATTTTGTATGCCGCATCGAACTCCCAATCTCCTCACAAGTTTGGGATTCTGCCGGTGGCACAAAGTAGTATCAAACACGCCTCCGTCTTCATATAAAGTTAACTCTACTGGTATTAAATTGATCGTGACTTATTTGAAGGGGAAAGTGGAAGATCAGAAATAGGGAAACAGATCCAGATACTAGGCATCGATGAATTCCTTGTCGAGACTGGCAGTGAAGCTTCAATTGTGGCGAGTCCACACGTTGGTAGCACACCAGCTCCAGAAGTTATTGACGTGGCAGTGGTCGAGAAGGAAGAAGACAAATAAGAAGAGGGCCCTGATACTCACTTTAAAAGAAAGTACAATGAGTCTTCTGAAAGTACACCTAGAGGGGGTGAATAGGTGTAAGGCTAATCTAATGACAAATGATGCAGAATTAAAAACTAAATGCAACACACTTAGTGTAACCAAAGAGTGTAGCCGAATTCCTTGTGAAAGGCTCTAGACTATCTCCTCTAAATTCCTTTAAATAAGAGTTGAGGTATTATGTAAAGCTCTCTTGGTTGAACACAAGTATGGGCACACACAATCAACACAAGCATATATATGATATGAACAATATGATGCTATGCACAATATAAGAGAGAGAGTTAGAGAAAATGGATCAAACACAAAAACAAAGATATGTTTCGAGGTTCGAGCGCCCAGCTTTACGTCCCCGCCTTCACACAGAAGGATTTCTACTAACTCGTCCACACAGGGAACCTCCACTGAGAATTTGGGTAATACAAGATTGGGAGTACACAACTCCTCTCTCAAGAAATACAACCTCTCACTAGAGGCAAGGCACAACACAAATCACCTCTACACTTAGAGGGACAGGTATTTAGCCAAACAACAATCAACCTCTCACTAGAGGGATTAGGCTCAAAGCCAACACCAACAACAATCACCTCACACTTGAGGGATTCCAACTCAATCACCTCTCACTAGAGGGATACAAGCACCACTTTCACAATCACCTCTCATTAGAGGGATATCAACACAATCACCTCGCATTAGAGGGGTATCACAAAGTATGGAAGGATTACAACTCTTGGTGGTATCAACAATCACAAACTAATTTTCTCACAAAATAGATCCTAATAGATAGGATAGATAGATAGCTCAAGTGTGAGAAAAACAAAGAGTTTGAAAATTAAAATCATAAAGAAAAACTCTTGGGAAAACTTCTAGAATAGTTATAAAAATGAAGATCAAAAAACAGTCCCAAAGACTTCCAACCCTTTAAAACAAATAAAGATCAAATCTTTTGGCACAAAAACTCTTTTAAAAACTTGCTGAAAGATAGAAATTTTTGCTCTTAAAATTCTTAATGAAAACAGCTCAAGACAGGGCAAATTTATAGCCCCTCAAAATCTGCCTGTTGGCAATGGCAAAGGGCAAAATTGCCCTTCCGGTCGACTGGCAGTCGACCGGCCAACGGTCATTTTTATAACTGTTGAGCCACCGGTCGACTGGCCGGTCGATCAGAAACTGGAAACAGATAGCAGAGCTCTCTGCCGGTCGACCGGGGCCATTTCCAGAGAGCAGAAGCTCTCTGGCGGTCGACCGACCCGGTCGACTGGCCTCCCAGCCTGGGCTGCGTGTACGTCCTGTGCACGTCGGTCGACCGGACTGGTCAATCGACTTCTGCCTCGGTCGACCGGACACTGGTCCGGTCAACCGGCAGACAGCCAAGTCAAACATTATGGGGATTAAAAACTTAAATTTTTGACTTTGATTAAATCCCATAAAATCACATAAATTCCACAAAATATGTTCTTATTAGATCTTTGAATTACAGATATGTGTGACTAAAATTCAACACATATTTTAAACAATTTGAACTATTTTTATGTTATTGAAATTTAGCCTTAAACCAAAATCCGTATTTTCTAAAGCTTGGATTTTTGAAATAGAAAACCATTTCCTAAAAACTCACGTAAATACAAAAACATGATAGTGAAACAAATTTTTAAGCATGTTGTATATGGATAGAATCCAATATACATGAAAGATAGTATATCTATGTTTTTGACTTGAAAATCAAGATCGGTTAAACCGAAAAATCAAAACATGAAACTTTAAACTTGTGTGTGTATTGTGATCTTGAGCATATCAACACTATTTAATCTTTACAATGATCTAAACACAATCTTAAACTAAACAAACTGAGGTCTTCTTGTAGATCGCCGTCTCCAAGTAGACTCGATCCAAACGCGATCCAAATGAGCTTGACTCTAACCGAGTGCTAGATGCGATCTTGACGCGCGAGCTCTTGAATCACCATGTGAAAGCTCCAAAATACCTTTGTTGAAGCTAATCACCTACTAATATCCTGATCAAATATCTGAAACTAAATATCACAAGATTATTAGTAACTATAACTACATGAGTTAATCATCATCAAAACTAGAGTGAAGGGCCTCTGGGCCAACATCTTCTTCTGGTCCATTAGTACATCAGTTTTATCATTTTTTATCAGTTTTATGAAACATGTGTCTGAGTCTTATTAGGTGTCTTAATCCCAAAACTGATAAATACTCACTCCAGTTTACGGCTTCATAAGACTAGTACATCGAAGGAACAATCCAAACAAAGAAATCCTCATCTATATACCTTTATTCCATGTCACTGTAATCTGAGTGTATACAATCTAATTTGCAAAATAGCACAATGAATAGTTAATTAGTATCTTATTATTATTACTCGTCCGACCCATATATCTAGATATGTGTCGTGGTGTACATCTCAACACACATACATTCATATATGAGCAAGACGAGTGGTTATTAGATACTGATGAAGATTGATGGACCATATTTATAGTGGGTCCCGCCTCTGCCCGGTACAACGGCTCACTACTACATTTCTCTTTCAGAATTATATTATACTCGTATACGTGTTATCGAATTTGGGTATTAAGATACCCAACACGAATCCTCAGTCTTCCAACCATGATAAACATAACATCACACAAGTGTCTATCAGTTCCTTCCATCCTAATATAAGTTGTCCTTTTTATAGTTTATTAGATAATTATCAATGTAGGGAATGAGCAGGAGCATGTCAGGTGTATCAGGAGTGCATGTGCACTGAAATATATCAGTATGTGTTAGGATATTGATTGATGCTTTACCTGCAAAAAAAATAAAGAATTTCAGATTTAGAAATAAAGATGTGCATGTGCTCAATTCTTACCGCTATAGCAAGTGGCTATGCGGGTCGTGATCCACAAGGAGGGTTTGCGATAGAAGCGTTCAAGGTTCTTTATTAAAATCTTTATGAAAACAAAACGAATGTTCTTCTTTGTTTTAAGAAATAAAAAAGGAAAAAGAATTATGTTAAAGTTAGAAAGAAAACGGTAGAATGAGAAAGTGAAAAAGAATGGAGAATGACTATTTACAAAGAAATGGGAAAGAAAGCGACTATGTACAAATGAGTTGGGAAAGAAGTGATTTGGAAGATATGGTGTTGGTGATTTAATTTACAGAAATAAAAGAAAAGAAAGAAGATGAAAGAAGTACTCACCTAATTTGATTGATGATTTACCTGGAACCCTTGCATGTTCTACCTTGCTTTGGGGGTGTTCAACGCATAGGTCATAAGATCGAGCTCAGTCCCTGTTCGCATTATATCATCAAGCCTTGCAAGAATGAAGTGATACGGATCTTGAGGAGGAGAACGTCTTCATGAAGTATCGTTGGCACTCACAAAGGCTTTTGTATACTTATACTTCTGGATTCACTTGCAAGCTCATCAAAAACAAAAGAGGTAAAGTAGAAAGAGGAAGAAGAAAACAAAAGAAAATACCAACATAAACAAATGTTTACCTTTATTGCTTGCAGAAACAATGGAAGAAAGGAGGAGGGTACATCAGTGTCACTCTCAACATAAGCCTCTCTCTTACTTACATGAATCTTCATCTAACCTAAGCTTACATACAAATTACATAAAAAGAAAAGAAAAACCTAAACTACAAAGAATGAAAACTAGGCTAAATCCTATCTCTGCATGGTCGTCCCATTTTCAGTAAAAATACTGGCTTTTTATAGGCAAAAACCGAACCTACAGGATCTCAGGGAGATCGGGGGAGCAAACGCTCCCCCTAACTCCACAACTAAGCCACGGAAACGCGGCTTTGGCCTCGTTTCCGCGGCCAGGGTGTGGCCAGGTGGCCACACCCTGTTGGTGGGTCTCGCTGGATTTTCCTTCTGCTTTTATCTTCAGTTGGTTTCTTCATTTGAGTCTGAGATTTTGACGAAATGGCCTTTGATTTTTGCTTCAACGATCGATTCTGAGAGGATTCTTCTCAACCGGTTTTCAACCTCTTGATTTTTCTTGATTTACTGAGCTCGAATTAATTCTGATTTAATTCAGAATTCTGGTGGGCTTTTGGGCTCATTTCTCTTCATCTCCTTAAGGAATGGGCCTGCAAATAAATTAACATTTAATTAGGACAATGCAGATTTTATTCTATAATAAGTATGGAAATATGATAAAAAATGTGCAACATTAGTGACCAATCACACTCCCATACCTTTCTTTTGCTCGTCCTCGAGCAAAACAACTAAACTATACTAAGGATTATTAGACCACTTTCGCAGGTCACGCGATTGCACTGAGCATGTGCAACGAGCCGTTAAACCTCTAGGTTTCCCCTAGAGGACGAGTTTTGTCTCATGAGGGTTTTCAGTGGATTACACCCACGAAATCCATAAAGAAAGGGAAACAAAGAGTTAGTATTTTCGAAAAGTATTTTGAAAGAGAAAAATATTTGAAATATAATTGTAAGATCTAAGCAATCTATAAGTTATAGGAAAGCTGAATTTTTCATTCCTAAGCTTAGTCTCTATTCAAAAATTTGTTATCAATCAAAGTAAGGAGTCAAATTGTACTTCGCATCTAGTCTATTACTTTACGCTAAGTCATATGCACCTTGTGACTGTGAAAATTTTTACAAAGGGTTCATTAACTCTAACTCTTATGCCTTATTTATTTATATATATCTATTTTTTTTGGTAGTATTATTCCTTAGTTCTATTAGGCTTTCTAATCTGCCCATGTAACAAGCCTTTAATCGATGACTCCCAAACCAAACAGTCTTAGGGCACCGGTGAGAAAACACCCCAAGGACTTAAGGACTCGAGCAAATAAGGCCACAAACTAAGGATTTTATTATATGAACCACTTTTAGGCGTGAATACTTATGCTTTATTAGGCACAAATACCCAGCTTAATCAGTGGATTTTATATTTTTTCTTAAACTTATCTAATCATCTTTCGCATAAATACCAAGGCTTGCTTAGGCCAAAGCACCTAGCTAATCAATAATTAGACTTGTTCATTTTTCATAGAATTTTTTTCTTTTTTTTCTTTTTTTTATATATAAGGCATAAGAATCTTTGTTTTTGAACCCTAAGTGTGTAAGTGTATGAAGTGTGCATATTTCATTAAGGTAAAGATCAAGACTAAATTACTTTGACAAATTTTCTTCCTAACCCTAAAAATCAAACAAATAATCTTATTTTGACCAAGTATAAGAAATCCTAATTGGATTTTCCTATTCCTTAAAATTAAATTAATTTCTTACAAAAAATATGTCAAAATATTGTTTCTATTTTCAAAAAGTTTTTAAAAGTAAAGAAAATGTTAATTTTTTTTAAATAAAAAGAAAAAACCTAAGTTATGTTAGAACCCTCCCCCACACCTATCTCATGCATTGTCCTCAATGTATGAATTAATGCATAGATGCATGAAAAAGACGAAAGGGAAGGAAAATGTTACCTTAAGGTGGTGGTTCCGGTGGTGGTCTGATTGTCCACGAAATGCGGCCCAATCAACTTTTCGTTGGGTTCGGAGGAACCCACCAGAAATATCTCTAATATAACCCATTAAAATGATGAATCCATAATGGATTTTTATTAAATATTTGACCCCATCGAATTTTCAAATTCCATAATTGAATTCGGAGTCAAATTTGTCAACCACCTCGTCCCAGAATGGAGTGTGAAAAGATAGAATGATTGACTTAGACTCAGGAAGTATAGGAACTAATACCGACTCAGGAAGATGACTTAAGTCAAGTAAAGGCTCAGGAGTCGAGATTGGTCAGGAAGTGGGTCCAAGTCAAGAAAGTAAAACTAAAGTCCACATTTATTTTCCAACAATAGAATGTGACTTAATATTGGTGATTCAAGTTCAGGAATGATAGGTGGGGGAATCAAAACTGACTCTAAAATATTACTCAAGTTTGGTAACAAAACAAGAGTCAATATTGATTCAGAAAGTTGAACTGGATCACAGATTTGAGAATCTAGGTCACATATCTCATTGAGTTCATTATCAAAAAAAATGAGAACTTGCCAATTTGTCAATAGGATTTCAAAAGTGTAAAATTGGTCAAGTTCAATATGATCATCAAAAATGGGTGATTCAATTTCATGATGAATTGGCACAGGATCCAATGTTGACTCGGGAAAAAGGTGAAAATCAAGTGAAGATACCGGAGTCATTATTGAATCAGGAAGTAAAATTGAATCACTAAGTTGAGATTCATGATCATATTCATTTTCAAGTTCGATTTCAGGAAAAGAATAACTTGCCAAACTGTCAATATTCTTTTCAAAATTTGGAGTTTGGTAAGTTCAAATGATTGTTCTGAAATGGAACCTTGATTTCCAAAACAACCTGACTCATCGGCTCTAACAGAATGGTTAGTAACATCAGAACTGGTCAAACGATGGGAACGTAAAGATTGGACCATCATATCTACGTCACGATTACGAGCGTTTTGAGTCTGAGTCATGGCTTCAAGCATCTTTTCATAGTTGATAGGCTCATTGTTTTAATGAAAAGATGAAGTATTATCTTGGAATTGGTGGTGAAATTGTGAGTCCATCAGATTTTGGGATTTGTGTTTGGACTCACGCATACTCATTTCCAAAATTGATAGTTTTCTATTTTGGACTGGTGGAACTGAGTATGACTCTTGAAAATATTGTGGACAAGGTGGAGAAGGAGGACAAGTTGGTTGAAAATTGACTCGGGGGAGGTGAATCCCCACTGACTCTGTGAAGAGTTGAAATCATTATGGAAATTATAGTTATTAGATTGGGGGTATGGGTTATATTGATTCGGATAAGACCAATCCGGCACACTAGGTTGGTTAAAGTTATGATATGCCGGGTTGGTAATATCCGAAAATGAAATCAGTGTGTAATATGAATTATTATTGAAGTTGAAAAAATTGTTATTATAAGCCATATCACACAATAGAATACAAACAAAAAGAAAGAAAAAAACAAACAAATAAATAAACAAAAAAGAAAAAATCTAAACTAAGTTAGGGTAGACCTATGACCTAAATGACTCCTAACTGATTAGACTGTCCACGGGAGGTCTAATGTAGACTTTGACCACAAGCTAATCAGCCAGGTCAGGGCAAGATTGGTGGGAGGTTTTCCGTCAAAAACGTTCCTTAATTAAATAACCACCAACCTTCGGGATTTTGGCCCTTAATCCCTTTTCTAGACACTGATTTTGCAGGAGTCAAATTCTAACATCTTTCCCCCTTAGGATAATCTCCTAATTGAGTCCGAGATGTCCCTAGGGCCAACGTCTACTCATTTTTAGTTAAGTTTGGGTTAGTGAGTGCTTGGAATCTGATTTTTGGGCTAAGGAAGGGTGATTAAATCCCCACCTTATCTTGTTAATGGGTGGTGCCCTTAAAATCAGTTTGTGCAAGTGTACAAGATATGTAAATAAGATTCACTCAAAGCAATGAAAATCAACCAAGAGATGAGTCCTATTCTACATGCAATGCGAACGTACCTTGCTCCAGCACTCTTCAACAGTAAAGAAAATGAATTGAAAAGACACGTGCCTAAAATGCAAACGTCTAATCAATTTTTTTAACTTTTTCAACAAAAGTTTTACTGTTGATTTATTAGCAGGCTTTTGGTGATGGCATATAAGAAATAAAGTTGCAGAAAACTAGTTTTTGCAAAGTAAGCAGTGCAAAAAAGACAATTAGTAGTGAACTCTTCCTTACCGCGGAAACGCGGCAAAAGCCGAGAAAACGCGGCAATTCAGAGGGTACTTGGTCTCTGTTTTCTGGAACAGAGGCCCAAGACACTTATATATTTCTGCAATCCTTGTTTCCTGCTTTGCTTGCCTTATAACCTGCAACAGAGAAGAAAATTCGTTTTAGTTCTAAAAAATTTTCAATAAAAATCAGATTTCAATAAAAACCGTTACCCTCCCCGGCAACGGCGCCAAAATTTGATTGATGCTTTACCTGCACAAAAAATAAAGAATTTCAGATTTAGAAATAAAGATGTGCAAGTGCTCAATTCTTACCGCTATAGCAAGTGGCTATGCGGGTCGTGATCCACAAGGAGGGTTTGCGATAGAAGCGTTCAAGGTTCTTTATTGAAATCTTTAAGAAAACAAAACGAATGTTCTTCTTTGTTTTTAAGAAATAAAAAAGGAAAAAGAATTATGTTAAAATTAGAAAGAAAACGGTAGAATGAGAAAGTGGAAAAGAATGGAGAATGACTATTTACAAAGAAAGCGACTATGTACAAATGAGTTGGGAAAGAAGTGATTTGGAAGATATGGTGTTGGTGATTTAATTTACAGAAATAAAAGAAAAGAAAGAAGATGAAAGAAGTACTCACCTAGTTTGGTTGATGATTTACCTGGAACCCTTGCATGTTCTACCTTACTTTGGAGGCGTTCAACGCATAGGTCATAAGATCGAGCTCAGCCCCTGTTCGCATTATATCATCAAGCCTTGCAAGAATGAAGTGATACGGATCTTGAGGAGGAGAACGTCTTCATGAAGTATCGTTGGCACTCACAAAGGCTTTTGTATACTTATACTTCTGGATTCACTTGCAAGCTCATCAAAAACAAAAGAGGTAAAGTAGAAAGAGGAAGAAGAAAACAAAAGAAAATACAACATAAACAAATGTTTACCTTTATTGCTTGCAGAAACAATGGAAGAAAGGAGGAGGGTACATCAGTGTCACTCTCAACATAAGCCTCTCTCTCTTACTTACATGAATCTTCATCTAACCTAAGCTTACATACAAATTACATAAAAAGAAAAGAAAAACCTAAACTACAAAGAATGAAAACTAGGCTAAATCTCCAGTGAAAATACTGGCTTTTATAGGCAAAAAACCAACCTACAGGATCTCGGGGAGATCGGGGGAGCAAACGCTCCCCCTAACTCCACAACTAAGCCGCGAAAACGCGACTTTGGCCGTGTTTCCGCAGCCAGGGTGTGGCCAGGTGGCCACACCCTGTTGGTGGGTCTCGCTGGATTTCCCTTCTGCTTTTATCTTTGTTGGTTTCTTCGTTTGAGTCTGGGATTTTGACGAAATGGCCTTTGATTTTTCTTCAACCGATCGATTCTGAGAGGTTTCTTCTCAACCGGTTTTCAACCTCTTGATTTTTTTCCTGATTTACTGAGCTCGAATTAATTCTGATTTAATTCAGAATTCTGGTGGGCTTTTGGGCTCATTTCTCTTCATCTCCTTAAGGAATGGGCCTGCAAATAAATTAAACATTTAATTAGGACAATGCAGATTTTATTCTATAATAAGTATGGAAATATGATAAAAAATGTGCAACATTAATGACCAATCAGATATCAGGCCATCATTCCCGTAAGTGATAATTATAAGTCATGTATGTTATGTAAAATGTGAGGTGTTAAGTATGTCAAGAATCAGGTGATAACAGACAGGTATCAGGTGATAGCATGCAGGAGTCAGGTGTCAAGTAATAGCATGTCAAGTAAAAAGCACAGTAGATATTACTATCATATATCACAATACATGAAAATAGTACCAATACAGGAGATCGATACGAAATACAAGAAAACGGTACTGATGTAGGGGATTGGTATGAATACATAATAACGGTACTGATATAAGGGATAGTACGAATATAAGAAAATGGTACCGATACAGAAGATGGGTATGAATACAGGAAAATGGTACTGATATAAGGGATTGGTATAAATACAGAAAAATGATACAGTTTTGAAAAATAGTATAAGTAAAGATTTCAAACTCTTCACAACCATCAAGAAAAGAATAATAGTTGAATTATCAAGTAGGCAAGCGGCAAGCACGCAAGCGAATATTCAAGCGGAACTAAGCAGAGCTGGAGCGAAGCTAACGTACTGCACTAGACACTATCACGTTCGGCTTGGTTACCGATCGCACAAAGTTAAACACACATAGCGAAGAGAGCGTGGAAACACTATGCTACCATATATGATGAAGCCCCGCTCACGGAATAAGTACGCTCGAACGGAGTTAACGATAAAGTGCTGGCGCTAGGTTCGACTACAAGGCATAGCATAAAGAAAGTTCATAGGGCTTTAATAAACCTTAGAGAGGTTAAACCCAGATGTTATAGTAAAAACAACGAAGGGGTTAAGCTCGGAGGCTGAGCAAGTACCTGCAGGAAATGTTAGTACCAAATAGCACATAGATAGAATATTATCTATACTATTAAAGGCATTTGTCACTAATACAGATAAATCACACCATTGAAACAACACAAATCCACAGGATCACCGGTACAAATATAAATCCATCGATACAATGATCATACAATTACACGAATACAAATCAACCTGACGAAGCGAAAAACCCAGAAAAAAGCGAGAACACTCCTAGATCTTCAAAAAAATCGTGTGAAATCCTGATCTCTGGAACTCCAAATTATAAATGCGGGCATGCATTCGAATATTATAAATATAATATATGTAGAGAGAGAGAAGAGAGGAATCAAGAGAGAGAACACGTGAGACGCAGGGGTCGCATTACATGGAGGTCGAGGTTCGCGTCGAGGAAGTGCTTGGACGCGAGGGTAAGTTTCGCGTCTAGCCATGACGCTAGAAGACGCAGACGCAGGTATAAGCTCCGTATCCAACAGACAGAGAAAGAGAGTAAGCGAGAGATAGAGAGAGATAAAGAGTGAGAAAGAAAGGCGAGAGAAAAAGAAACAGAGAAAGGAGAGAGAGAGAGATAGAAAGACAATAGAAGAAAGAGAGAGCCTGCAGGCAAAGAAACAACAGCAAAGGAAAAAGAGAAGAAGGAAGAAAGAAGGAGAAGAAAGAAAGAAAGAAGAAGAAAAGAAAAGAAAGAAGAAAAGAAAAAAGAGGAGGGAGGAGGCATGGCCGATGGCCAGGCCAAGCTAGCTGGCCAGGTAGCTGGCACGGTGGCCAAAGGGCACGCTGGCGGCGCCAAGGCCAGAGTGGATGAGGAAAATGGTGATGGTGGTGGTGCAATTGGAGTGTTAGGAGGTGGAATTGGGGGTTGTTGGAGTTGGTTTCGAAGGCCGTGGAGATGCTAGAACGGGGTGCTCATCGGAGGAGAGGGGCTAGCGAAGGTGGTGGCGGTGTGATGGTGATGGTGATGAAGGAGATAGCGTTGATGGTGATGGTGGAGATGGCGTTGTAGTTGTTAATAGAGAAGGATTTGGTGAAGAAAGAGAGAGAAGGAGAAGGAGGAGGTCACCGGAGTTGGTGGCAGGGGGCTCACCGGCGGAGAGGGGGATGGTGCTGATTGTGTTGGAGGAGGAGGAGGAAGAAGAAGTGAAAGAGAAAGGGAAAGTGAGAAGGAGAGAGATATAAATAGGGACAGAGAGAAATATATACACATGAGTGGTGGGCATTGATTTAATAAGACTCGCATCCCATGCAAGTGAGAGCGTCTCATGCCCGCGTCTCATGCAAGTGAGACCCGCGTCTGGCTCAGGTCTGCGTTTAAGAGGAGGTCTGTGTTTGGGTAAGGAGGAGTGAGGTCTGCATTTATAGAGGAGAGAGAAGGAGTGATGTGAGCGAGGGGAGTGATGGGGAAGGATAAGAGGCAGCCACATGGGTGCTAGGTGGGGAAAACCAGAAGAAAAGAAAGGAAAGAAAGAGAAGATTCCAATAATAATATTATTTAATATTCAGAAAATATTGACTAATCCAGAAAAAATCTCAAAAATACTCAGAGGTAGAAAACATCATCCTGAGAAAAAAATATAAAAATCGAGTTTCAGAAATTAAATCCTATTTTCAAATTAAAAATTTTGAAATCAACCAGTGATACTGGCCGACATCAAATCTGGTCATGTTTCGATAAATTCAAAACAATTCCCAAAAATGTACTAAAGTAGAAAGTGTGAATTTGAGAAACAATATGAAGGCAAATTTTAAAATTCAACTCTTTTTGTAAATTAAAAATTTGGGAATCGACCGATGATACTGGTCGAAACTATTTTGAATATTTTGCAGAATAATTCAGAAAAATTCAGAAAATCATAAAAAAATCTAAAATATTAGAAAATGATGTTTGAAACTGAAATTAGTTAAATCTAACTATCGAAAAGATCAAATTGAGCAATGCACTAGGATTAGGTCCCTGATTCAGACTAGGGTTGACTCCGAGTCTATAAATCTGGATCCAATGTAAAACATTCGCATAAATAATCATAAAATAAAAACAAATACAGGAAGTAAATCAAAATATATAATTAAAAATCTAAATATGTATCTAAGCACGTATTCTGATAAAGGGGTGTTACATTCGATCCACCTTGCTAAAATTTTGTTCTCGAAATTTTGATAAGGGGAAGATGAACACAGAGATGATAGGGATAGGGATTATACCAATTAAGATATGTATAACTAAGCGTAACTCTCAGAAACAACTGAACGATAAACTCGGGGTCTAGACATCTTCTGTACTTTTTGTCATATATAACTTTGGACGGGGCCATACCATTACTGATCTGATAACTATTAATAAGAGAATTCTATCTGGCGAAGATAATTAAGAATCTGAAGATCCGATTGGACTGCTCGGTCTGTTTGAGAGTGATAAATAAGTTGAATATAAAAAGAGTCCTTAAACTTCTCTGAAGACTTTAACAGAACTGTGATCTGAATCTCATGTCTCTGTCTAACACAATAATAACTGGAATACCATGTAACAGAATTTTATCTCTCTTATATAATTATTTGTCAGAATTCGACAGACTGACCTATCTGAATAATATAAAAGTACCGACTCCAAAACTAGCCAAAATTTTAGTGTTTGAATTTCTGCTGGGCATGAAACTGTTCCTAACAGGAAGCCTGTAATGAAACTACTAGATGTTCTTCTTGTTTCTGTTACTTTGAAAGAAGACCATAATATCATAGATAGAAAAAAACTGATAAACTGATCGTGGATATATAAATAACGAACAACGATAACAACGAGTTCTGAATGCTAGATGTCAATTACTCTGAAAAGCATAGCTAAGAATTTATAAGAACAGCAGAGAGCCCTAAATACTGACCTTTGGATGATAACCCAACTATAAATTAAATACTTAGAGAATACCCAAGCTCTGCAAAGGTTGGCCGAATGGATCGCTAATAAGGATTATGACCAGTTGGTTCAGAGGCAGCAAGAAAACCCAGTTCACAAAGTCCGTGCAACACGCTAGGTAGGAAAAATCTGCGGAATGAGGCTAGGATACTAAACTCTGATAGAACTAGCCACGAGTGAAGTCAAGGCAAGGTGGAGCCATTACCTCACACAGCGTCAGGTGCTAAGCACTAGGGTGCGACAGAACTAACGCTCTGTAAGGGTCGTACTTAGTGAAGCTCAGCGCCGAAGTCAGCACGTACCATAGCGCTAAATGCTAAGCGCCAGGGTGCAAAGCCCTTGTCCGGTTGAACTCATGTGGTTAGAGCACAACTCTCACTTGATGAGGCTAGTGGGGTCCGTGGCTCATCAAATCCATAAAGATTGTTGGGCATCATGGTTCCAAAGAACATGATCAAGAATTCACAATAACCGAGATGAGTCCTAAGTGCTATCTTTTGAATGTCAATCTTACGGAAGATCAATTCTGAAAATACCCGAGTTCTGTGAAGTTGATAGAAAAGATCATGGTCATTATTGGAGAAATATAAAATAATAAAAAATATTGTAGCTCTGTCTGACAGAAGACTTGATAATGAAAATTTGTTTCATACTAACGCCTCTCGTGTAGTGGCACAATCTTTCTAATCATATATGTGATGACTACCTTACTTTCTGTATTGATCCCTGCTTTCTATACAAATCCTCGTGGAGTCCATACATATAAGAATAGAATATGAAACCGAAAAACTATCCGACATAAGATAATACGGTGTACTAGAATCGAAGAATGCTTGAATAGATGAGAACAAACCATATCTGTCCTGCCGCTACCTCATTAGTCTACCCATATCTTAAGTTTGTATAAAGGCTAGAAAAACCGGAATAGTGAAACTGGAAGGGATTTAAGAATCAAAGGAAGGATGATCAAGAAGAAATAGATAACTTTGCACTTGTAGTTGGATTCTATAATTAGGACTTATGCATTCTAGTTACAAATTTCATTATCATTAATTTGTCGACTGGTTGTACTGTAGATGTGAGAGTCTAGGCTCTGATACCATCCAGTAATGCCCCGATCTCATGGGTACAAAGACGTTACTGTGATGTATATACGATGATCAGAAATATCTTCACATATATATATACACACACGTGTGCGCGCGCTAAGTATCAGTACATGCAAGAATTAGAGTACGAAAGTACGTGGTACATATACATTCCAACATAAGAGTACAATTACAAAGTTATCATAGGATGCGACACAATATTATTAAAATATTACATCACCGATAGAGAAATGTGAGAATATAAAGAGATATATAAGTATTAACAATACAAAAAGCCTCACGAGTATAAAAGGAAAGCTCGAGAGGCGAGCAGGGGGCCTGGAATGATAGGGCCTCAGATTGGTCAACTGCTGATCCACGATGCTACCGCTGCGCAACTCTGATCACCAGGAAGTCCACCACGGCCAGCTCCAAGATCTGAACATGCAGGTCCAGGGGAGTTAGAACTCCCCAATGAGTGGCAAGATAAATGCCAACTGGCATGCATTGATAAACACACGTGTATCGATAAATTCGAGCCAAAGAGCATGAATTAAAAATGTGTCGTGAGCACAGCATACAGGAGCAGGCATTGAGGCAAAAAGTAAAGTAAATGTGATAAAATTGGTTATATAAGTTCAAATTACTGATCCGTGAGATTAGTACATCAAAGGAATAATTCAAATAGGGAAACCCTTGTATATATACCTTATATCTTACATCGCCTGGTTTCATATAACATGGATTGTCTCCTAAACTAAGAAAACATTATAAAATCAATAAAAACCAATAAAATCAAAAATACCGATAAAATCGATAATTCCAAATACAAGCAAAATCAGCTGTACAAGCTCAGTTTACGGCTTCATAAGACTAGTACATCGAAAGAATAATCCAAAAAGGAAACCCTAATCTATATATCTTTATCCCATGTTACCGTAATCTGAATGTATCAACCGATTTACAAAATAGCATAATGAATAGTTAATTAGCATCTTATTATTATTACTCATCCGACCCATTTATTAGTCTTTATATTTGCATATTTTATACCACATTTTCACACTTATTCTATATAAAATTCTGCTAAATAATGACTTTCTTGTGTGTTTCTAGGTCCATGGCATGAGGTAAAAAAGAAGCCCAAAACTCTAATTTATTCGTGGATGTTTAAAGCCTAGAAGAAGCCCAAGCTTTTGAAGCCTAATCTGCTAATTTTGGAGCAAAAAATAATAAATCAGAAGTCAAAACCCAGCCCATACTGCAAGTACTTGACCCACACTATGGTGCTACGCGAGTGGCCCAGCACGGTCATGGAAACAGGGCTGGTCGCGTTTCCACGGCCATGTTGTGGAGTCGTGCGTCGATCTTCTACGCACGACTTCGTACGGCTCTCCTGGTGCCCCCTTAGCCTATAAATACCCCAGGTTTTCAGAACACAAGGGGGAGAGTTTTGTAGTGTGGTTTTCTTCTCTTTAGGGAAGTTTTAGTTGTTCTTCTTCTTTTTCTTTTGTATTTTTTATTTTTGCAGATCATGTAACAGGAAAGAGAGTGATATATATGATGAAAGTTAGGCTTCTTGTAATGGAGGGTGACACTCTATGAAAGGTTTTCTCTTTATCTCTACTTATTTTCTACTCTCTAACTCTTTACATGTTTAGCTAATTTTCTTCTAATGGTAACTAACTACTAACTACTAACTATAACACCTTACTTGATGATAATCCACATGAATCTAATAGCCTCTACTTAGCCTTACTCTTGCAAGAGCCATTGATAGCTCATGATGATGGATTCTAACACTCTAACATCTAACTCTATAACAAGTTACCATTACTTTATTCCATGCTTGCTAAAATTCTTGATGAACCTACGGTAGAAATCGGCGTGTCCTAAGAAGGAACGGATGTCTTTCACACATTTAGGTGTGGGAAGCTTGGATCTGACCTCTATATTCACCTTGTCCACTTCAATCCCTTTCCTAGAGATCTTATGACCTAGGACAATCCTATGTTGTAACATAAAATGGCACTTTTCTCAATTTAAAGTTAAATTCTTTTCTGTGCATCATTTGAACACAAGTTCTAGATGATGGAGACATTGGTCAAAAGAGTCTTCATAGATGGAGAGATCGTCTATGAAGATCTCTAAGAACGTTCAGCCATGTCAGAGAATAAGCTTAACATGCAACGTTGAAATGTCGTGGAGGCGTTGCATAAATCGAAAGGCATTCGGCGATAAGCCAAAGTCCCAAATGGACACGTGAGCATTGTTTTCTCTTGGTCCTCTAGGGATATGGGGATTTGGTTATACTCCGAGTAGCCGTTCAAGAAACAGTAATATTCATGGCCATCTAATCGTTCAAGCATTTGGTCGATAAATGAAAGAGAAAAATGGTCTTTGCGAGTGGCAGCATTTAACTTACGATAGTCAATGTAAACTCGAATCTTTGTATGGAGCCTTGTTTGAAGTAACTCTTATTTGTCATTCTCTACCACGATAAACCGGATTTCTTAGGTACCGCGTGACTGATCTCACCCATTGGCTATCAGAAATGGGATAAATTATCCCATTATCTAAAAATTTCACTATTTCAGCTCGTACCGCTTCTTGCATGATAGGGTTTAACCTACACTGCGGGTCCCTCTTTGATTTTACCTCTTTATTTAGTTGGATTCGGTGTTGAACTATAGTAAGACTTAATCCTTTTATGTCGGTCATCGTCTAACCAATGACTTCCTTATGTTTTCTAAGAATTGTCATAAGGTTTCCTCTTGCCCGTTAGTTAAGTTTGATGCAATTATAACTTGTAGAGTCTCTTGTTCACCTAGGTAGGCGTACTTGAGATGCTTGGGCATGATTTTTAGCTCTAATGAAGGTGATGACCCGATAGGTGGAGTAAGACTTATTGGCTCCTAATCTAATGAACTTGGTCTTGATGCCCACTCAATCGTAGAATTTACTATCTCATCAAAGTTGAAATCCTCGGATTCCAACTCGATATCATACTTTGCTTCTAGTTCTATCTCCTTTCTATGCTCACTAGTCACATTTTCAATTAGGTTGACATCAAAGGGTTGGTCGTCCATGTCGTAGGGGTGTTTACCTAAGTTGAAAATATTGACTTCCTTAGTCATGTCTCTAAAGGTCAATCTCATGGATCCATTTCTATAATTTATAATTGCATTGGCAGTCACGAGGAACGAACGTCCCAGGATGACGGGAGTTTGGGACCTAGGATTAGACACAGGTTCTGTCTCTAAAACAATGAAATCCATGGGTAAATGAATTCTCCTACACGTATAAGGACATCGTTGATTTCTCCCTTTGGAACCTTAATTGATCGTTCATCTAACTAGATTGTGACTTAAGTTGGGCTTAGTTTGCCTAACTCAAGTTGTTGATATACTGAGAAGAGAAGCAGATTAATGCTTGCTCCCAAATCAAGAAGTGCCCGACTAATTTTGGCTTGACCTACTGTGTAAGAAAGGATGGGACAACCAGAATTTTTGTACTTGACTGGGATCTGATTAGACTATAACTCACTAATGTTAGTGGCTATGAAGACCTTCTTAGGCACATTTGTTTTTCTTTTTTTGGTGCACATGTCCTTAAGGAATTTGGCATAACTAGAGACTTCTTGGATTGCACCAAAAAGTCGTATATTAAGCCTAACGTGATTGAACATCTTAAGTATCTTCTCCATATGTGCATTATTGTTTTTCCTAAGCCTATTCGAAAATGGGGTTATAGGTTGGTGTGCTTGTTTGGCCAACTTATCAACTTCGGTTTCTTTGGAGTTTTGTGGAGGTGGGATGGACTAGCTGGAGTGGATGTTTGAGTTGGGTCCGGTGGCATAGATACTTGATTATCAACTTATTTTCCTGATCTCAACGTATGAACCAAGTTACATTTGTTTGGATCTTGAGCCTTATTGACTTGCCTAGTATTCCTAGGATTTGGAAATGGTTGACTTGGTAGAGTTTTCTTTTGTCTTTCACTAAGTGGATTAGCTTGTTGACTCGATTGCATCTCTATCCTAGTCATAACTTAAGCTAGTATTTCTTGGTTTTTAACTAGAGTGTTCACCTTTTTTTTCCATATTTGAGAGTCTTGTTTCTATATGTGAATTTTGAAAAGAGGAGGACTTAGGTTGAGAAAATTTTGTTGATAAGGAGATTATTGAAAATTGTTAGAGAATTTGGGCCTTGATTGATCATTGTTGTTTGGGCCCCATGAGAAATTTGGGTAATTTCTCTAACCGGGATTATAGGTGGATGAATATGGATTTTTGTGGGCCTTGTAAAGACTACATTCATATTTTCAGGTAACATTTGATGAGCTAAAAAGATGGGACAATTCTCAAACACGTGGTTTATTGCCTGACAGTAAGTACAGCCTGGCTGACTCGGTTCATCGAGACTGGCTCCGTTCATTGAGACTGGCTCCTTAGTTTCTAGAGTTTCTAGTCTTCGCATTACAACAGCTAGTTTAGCTTCGGTAGCTATGTTTGCCTCAATAGAATGGGCACCTCCTTTAGAAGAGGTAGGGTCATTAATCTTAAATTTTTTCGGAGTTGGTTCCCATTGGATGGTCTTATTAGCCAAGTCTTCATATAATAGCCATCCTTCGTCTTCGTTCTTTTTCAAAAATCCTTCTTGACACATGGATTCTAATAAAGTTTTCGTTTAATATTTTAATCCATCATAAATAGATTGGCAAAGTCACTATTCTCTATCCCATAATGAGGGCATTAGGCAAGGAGGTCCTTAAAGCGCTCGAAGTATTTTCAAAAAGGTTCATCAGCTGTTTGCTTAAACTATAAGATGCTTTTCCTAATTTGCGCAGTCTTGTGAATGGGATAGAATTTCTTCAAGAAGCCTTAGCGAAATTATCCCATGATGATATAGAACCGGCTTCTAGACTGCAGTCATTTCTTTGCTAAGTCTTTCAAAGAGAATGATGAGACAAACATAACTTAACAGCGTCTACTCCTACGTTGGGAATTTTCATCATAAGTTATACTTCCTTAAATTCTCTTATGAAAAAGTATGCATCATTAGATTCAAATCCATGAAACTTAGAAAGAGTGTTGATGTATTATGATTTCAGCTCAAATTGGTTGTCTTCTACATCGGGGAGCTGAATGCAGGATGGAAGACAGGTCCTTATAGGATAGAACCTATCCTGCAGTAATGGTGGTTGTGCTATATATGGATCGGGTTTGACTTCAGGTGGTGAACTGCTCCTAGTTAGTCTAGATGTGGCGGGTCTCTCGACCAAGCTGACATTCACAGTTAAACAAACAAGTTCACCCAATCAATTAAGAAAAAAATCAAAAATAAAAAATAAAAATCCTAATCTAGGGTAAGCCTGGACTTAGATGAGTTCAAACTTTAGACTGTCTTTGGGAGGTATATTGCCGACCTTAACCATAAGTTAACCGGCCAGGTAGATGAAAAGATCGGTGGGAGGTATCCGTCAAAGACGGGCCTAATTATGCCAAACCACCAACCTTCGAGATTTACCCTCTCAATCCCCTACCTAGTCACTGATTTGGCAAGAGTTAATTTCGAATAACTTCCTCCTTCAGTCAATCTTTTAATGAGCCCGAGTTAACTTAAGGCCAACGTCTAGTCAATTTTTATTTAGGGTAGGGTTGTGAGTGCAATGAAAATGGTTTGTGGGCCAAGAAAGGTAATGACATCTCCATCTTATATTGTTTAGGGGTTTTGCCCTTCAGATGTATTAGTGCACGTGTACAAACAAATAGAAAAGAATTCACTCAAAAGCACTAAATCAGCCAAGGGTCCTACTCTATATGCAATGCGAACATACCTTATCACGAGCACTCTTCAAAAAAAATTAAGAAATTTAAATAGACACGTGCCTATGATGCAAAAGTCTATTTTTTTTTATGTTAATCAACTAATAGGTTATTGTTAATTAGTTAGCAGTATGCAGGGTGATCAAAAAGAAAAATTATCAACTGCAGTAAACAGAACTTGCAATTTGCAGCAGACCTGCAAAAGATGAATCAGTTGTAATCTATCACAGCCGCGGAAACGCGGCTTTTACCATGAAAACGCGGCTGTTTAGTAAGCTCTGTTGCTCTACCTTCTAGGGCAGAGGCACAGAGTAACTATATGTCCTTAGTTACAGTTAGTTTTCCTGTAATCAGATCCTGCAAATAGAAATAGAAAAATTAGTTTTAGAGAATATCGTATAGTTCTCTCCTCGGCAACGGCGCCAAATTTTGATTTAGAAAAGAGAAATTGAATTGAAAATAAAAAAATTAAAGTCAGAAAGTTCTTAGTCTCTTTTCAATGTAACCGCATAGCAAGGGCTAGACGGGGCGATCCACAGGGAAGGGAAGAATGCGATGGAAGCTTTTCGGAACGAATTCTCTACACAAATAGCTTGAAAAAGAATATTGATTATAGACAAGGTTTTAATTAAGCAAAAGAGATTATAGTATGTTGATCATTTATCATAATCAAGTATTAGTTTAAGAAGGAAGAACATCATATTGAATCTATAAAAATCTACTCAAGGGTTTTGATTGAGAATCAAGTAAGATAAGCAAAAATATTGTAAACCTTAATTAGAGTATATTAATTAAAATTAAACTTTAGTTTATCCTAGTTTCTAAGCATAGCATAAGAAAAGTCTTTTAAACCAACTTGATGCTATCAAAGTATCAAATATGAACTAAGAGTAACCTTAAAAAGTGCGACCCTAAATTAGTTCAACTTAACTAATTATTCATTTTCAAGAATTATCAATTTAATCCGAGGGTTTCTAACAAGCATAGATTTTAATCAGTCCATCTTTTAGAGTAAACTTAATTGATCAATAGATTAGCAAACTACAAGTTTTAATTAGTTATTCATATTTTTATTATTTTCAAGATTTATAATGAAGAAGAAAACTTGCATCAAAAAGAAAACAAATAAAAGAGACTAAATACAAAAAACGATTAAATTGATGAATAAAAGAGATGAAAAGAATAATAAACCTTTATTATGGTTGCTACTTGCCAGTTACAAAGCCCTTCTTCTTCTTCAAAAATCTTCTTCTCTAAATTGAAAACGAAATAATATAATTGAAATTAGAAAAATTAAATGGCTAAAAAAAATCCTATACTCAATGTCTGAGATGCCTCTGCTCTTGCTTTTCAGGGGTATTTATAAGAGATTTGAGAAGTAAAGTCCAAGTAGAACACCTCCTTCAAAACTCAACGCATGCGACCCCAGGATTGCCGCGTTTCCGCAACAAAAAAGGCTTACCTTAACTTTTTTGTGGCGTTTGGTCACGCGCTTTGGCGCGTGGCTTCATCTTATCCGTTCATATGGAGATTTATCCTCAGAATCTTCATTTAATCCCTGAATTTTGAAATATCTTCTATCTCTAGGTAACTTAAGAAGAAGTTACATCCAAATCCGAATTTAGTTTGGATTCTCCTCTTTATCTCCGAATAGATTTTGTTTTATCCCTTTCATCTTCTAAGACTTGTGGTACAAGCAACCAGATTTAAATAGAAGTCCGCCCCTATCTTTAATTGGGATGAGGATTCATCTTGTTTTATATTTTTTCTCCTCTAGATTTTAAATTAAATTAATTTAAAACCCAAATTTAAATAGGACTGAAAAGATGCTTCCTTTATATTCCTAATTAATCTCTATTTTCATGATGATTTTGGGCTTTTGGGCTTCTTTTGGGCTTTCTTTTGGATTATGGAGGCCTGCACATTACTAAATAATAAATGAATTAAATAGTAATATTTTATAAAAATTAAGCATGAAAATGTGAATAAAAATATGCATTATTGATGACCAATCATCTGCCTAATTACATAGATGACGACTTCGCTGTACTGATCCCCACTTTCTGTATTAATCCCCACAGAATGCCCATATGTGTGTGTGTGTGTGTAAGAATAGAGTGCGGAGTGGAAGAACAACCTGATATAAGATAATCCACTGTATTAGAATCAAAGAATTTTAGAACAAGGTCAGAGTGAACCACATCTGTCCTGCCATTAACTCACTAGTCTACCTATATCTTAAGTTGGTATAAACACTACGAAAACTGGAATAGTGAAAAATAGAAGAGATTCAGGAATCAAAGGAAGGAAGATCAAGAAAAATGATAACTCTGCACTTATAGTTGGATTGTATAACAGGACTCATGCATTCCAGTTGCAAATTTCTTACCATTAATTTGCCACCTGGACATACCGAAAATGGGGGAGCCTAGGTTCTGATACCATACTTTAACGCCCTTATCCCGTGGGTACGGAGATGTTATTGTGATGTATATACGTATGTTGAAAATACCATCACAAATATACGCTAAGCATCAGTACAGGCAGGAATCAGAGTACAAAAGTATGTGGTGCATTATACATTCCAACAATGAGTATAATTACAAAGTTATCACAGGATATGATACAATATCACAAGAATATTACATCATCGATAGACACAAATACGAGAATACAAAGAGATATACAAATATGAACAGTAAAAAAGATGCTCATGAGTTAAAAAAGAAAAACTCAAGAGACAACTAGGAGGCATGGAAGGATAGGGCTTCCGATGGTCAACTGATGATCTACGATGCTACTGCTACGCAACTCTGATCACCAGGAAGCCCATCACGGTTTAAACTCCAAGATCTGAACATGCAAGTTCAGGAGAGTCAGAACTCCCCAATGAGTGATGAGACAAGAGCCAAGTGGCATGCATAGATAAGCACAAGTGTATCGATAAATCCGGATCAAAGAGCATGTATTGAAAATCGTATCGTGAGCACAAACACACATGAGCAGGGAATGAGATAGCAAGTAAAGTAAATATGGTAAAACTAGTTATGTAAGCCAAATTACTGATCTGTGAGATTAGTACGTCAAAAGGATAATCCAAACAAGGAAACTCTCATATATACACCTCATATCTCACATTGCCTTATCCTGAGTTCATATAACCTGAGTTGTCTTCGAACTAAGAAAACATCATAAAATCTATAAAACTGATAAGACTGAATAAAATCGAATACGAGCAAAGCCAATTGTACAAGCTCAGCTTACGACTTCATGAGACAAGTACGTCAAAGGAATAATCCAAATAAGAAAATCCTCATCTATATATCTTATGCCTCACTTCACCGTAATCCGAGTGTATACAACCCGAATTGTAAACAGCACGATGAACTATTAGTATCTTATTATTATTACTCTCCGACCCATATATCTGAGTATGTGTATAGGCCTACGTTCCATCCCACATACATCTATATATGAGTAAGTCAAGGTTGTTATTAGAAACTGATGAAGAGACAATGGGTTATGTTTACAATGGGTCTTGTACATGCCTGGGACCACGATCTAGGGTGTTCTGTTGCTGGTATACGAAACTAGCCACATAGCCTATAAGAGGTGGGTCTTATATTATGCCTATTCAGGAATGTAACGGGAGGTAGGGAGCCAGCGCTCCCCTCGGACATCTGGAGGCCCTCAAGTAGATCTAAATGTTTTAGTTGCACAACAAACTAATACTACTGTAAACATATTCACCACTTGAAGTCCATCAGTTTCTCCTTACGCAATGTAAGTTGGTCTTTTTATATAGTTTATTATTATGTAATTATCGTATTACGAAAATAGCAGAGTAGGACAGGTTCAGAGTTACAGGAGTAATAAGAATACATAAGTAATAGAAATACAGGTCATTGTATATAATACAAGATAGCAAGACGGGATTCCCGAAATATGATAATCACAAGACAGGAAGTAATATATCAGGTGGCAGGTGATAAGTGATATCAAACAAGTGTCATATGGTAGCATGCAGGGGTCATGTGTCAAGTAATAGCACAGTGACATCACTATCGTATATCTCAAAACAGGAAAACAGTACTGATATAGGGGATCGGTATGAATACAGGAAAATGATATCGGTACAAAAAATTGATATGAATATAAGAAAATAGTAATGATACATGGGATCAGTACGAAAACAAGAATACAATATCGATATAGGAGATCGATATGAGTATAAGAAAACAATATAGTTTTGAAAAATAGTATAAGTATAGGTTTACAAACACTTCAAAACCATCAAGAAAAGGTTAATAAATAGATTATCAAGCAGGCAGGCAGGAAGTGATCATTCAAATAAAGCTAAACAAGCTAGAGCGAAGCTAACGTACATCACTAGACGCCATCACGTTCGGCGTGGTTACCGCTCGCGGCACGGCTAAACGCACACGACGGAGTGAGCGTATGAACGCTATATTACCGTGCATGGTGAAGCTGAACTCACAGCGTAACTACGCTCGAACGGAGTTAGCGGTAAAGCGTTGTGCGCTAGGTCCGCTTACCAGGCGTAGTTAAAAGACCTGATGGTCTGAACGCACTCCCTTTGATTATATACATACATTGCATATTTAGTGTCACATGTGTCATATTTTCACATTATTTTGTAATAAATCTCTGCTATTTAATTTATTTTAATGTCTAATATACGCAGGGTACTTAATAGAGAGGAGAAATGAACAACTTTATCCAATTAAATTTGGAGTTTTAAAAGCTCAAGCAAATCAATGAAGATCTACTCAAATTCATATATTTAGAAGCAATTCTATCCAAAGACTGGAGCAAATCAGAGAAGATAATACCAGATAAAATCAGTTAAAATAGATTTTTGAAGATCCATTTGGTTAACTTGAAGATCAACGAAGATAATCCCAAATTCAGAAGCCCAGAGACAAATTTTATCAGAAAATATGGGATAATAGAGAGGATATTATCAAATCTATTATAACTAAATCAGATTTATTTGGATTTATTATCCTTACTTGAGAAATCAATAAAGATAATCTCAAATGCAGAAGTCTAGAGATGAATTTATCAGTATACAAAGGGATAACATGAATAAAGATATTGCTTGTTGGGCCAGCGATTTAAGCTCATCTTTTCACCACCCTTTGGCACTCCTTTTTTCTATAAATACTGCAAAATCTGAAGGCAAATGGGTATCACTCTAGTAGAGAGTTAACATTAGGCTGTTCTTTAGTTTTAGTTTAGATTTTTCTTTTTTCTTTTCAAATATAATTTTATGCTTTCTTTATAGCTTAGGTTAGATAGAGTTGCATAAGAGAAGGAGAGGAAGAGTTATATATAGAGTGACACTGAATGTAATCCTTTTTTAAGAGAGAGTTATATTGAAGTGACAGCCAATATAATTTTCAACCTTCTTCATTGTGCTCGATCTAGCCAAGCTATGCTTTTATGTTCTTCTTCTCTACAGTTTCGCTTTATTTCAAGGTAAATTTCACACAGACTCAAGGCATGTTAATTTATACAAAGGTAAATACTCTTTCTTTAACTCTCTTCATCTTTTCATTTCTTTTTCATTAACTTCGTTTTCTCTTTTTATTTTGTCAACAAACCATCTTCTTCTTTGCTTTGGATTTTTCTTTAACTTAATTTAGCTTTAACTATTTTTATTTTCTTTCAAAACTGAGAAAAGAAAGATTAACTTGCGTTTGTAAATTAAAAGAAAAAACTTACACAATGTTTCCATCGCAGTCCCTCCTTGTGGATACGACCCGTTAGCCCTAGGATACACGGTAGCATTGAGAACCTAACACTATTCCTAAACTCTGTATTTTTTTGTGCAGGTTTGGCTCGATCAAATTTTGGCGCCGTTACCGGGAGGGACGTTAATTTTTCTATTTCGTTTCTTAACGGATAACTATTTTCTTCTCTATTTTAGTGTGCAGGTGCTAATTTCTGGAATGAAATAGCTGCAATGGACATATAGCTTACCTGAATCTTTGCTCTAGAAAGCAGTCCTCACTATTGCCACGAAAACGCGACCAAAGCCGCGTTTACGTGGCATAGTAGGAAGAACTACTAATCTGTTTTAGTGCAGGCTGCTTGAATTATAATTCTCAGTCTTCTGCAGTGTTTATTTTTCCTATTTAACTTGATTTCCACACTGCTCTAACTTCAACAGTAACTTGATTGTTTGTAAATATTTAAAAAAATATTTAGACATTGCATTCTATGGCATTTGTCTATTTCGTTACATTTTTTATTACTGTTGAATAGTGCTGGAGCAAGAACGTTTGCATTGCATGTAGCTTAGAAAACAAACTTGTATGATTTATTGCTTGAGTGTTATTTAGCTATATACATGCACACACGCACTAAAATGAATTAAGGGCTTATCCTATAAACAAGATAAGGTGGGGATCATTCCTTAGCCCAAAAATCATCTCCTCACTCACTAACCCAGCCTAACTTAAAATTGAGTAAACGTTGGCCCTAGGGACATCTCGGGCTCAATAGAAGACTGATTTAAGGGAAAAGTTGATTAGAATTTGACTCTTGTCAAATCGGTGTCAAAAGTCCAGGATTAAGAGGCGAAACCTCGAAGGCTGGTGGTTTGGCTTAATTAGGCCTGTCGCTTTAGCACGGACACCTCTCACCAATCTTGCCCTGATCTGACTGATTAACTTGTGGTCAGATCCTGCAATATACCCCCCATAGATAGTCTAACCAGTTAGGAGTCATCTAGGTCTAAGGTTTACCCTTACTTAAGCTAGATTTTTCTTTGCTTATTTGTATGTATGTTTTTGTTTTTGTTTTTGATATTTTTGTGATATGGATTATAATTACAATTACAATTATTCCAATGCATATAGTGATCCATACTTACACTGACCTCTTTTGACTCAGATATTACCAACCCGATATTTCATAACTTTAACCAACCAAGTATGCTGAATTGGTCTTATTCGAATCAGTATATGCCCCAACCCCAGTATTATGAACAAGATTGGGATGATCATCATCACTCTTCACCGAGTCAGTGGGAATACAACTCCTCCGAGTCTTACTATCAACAACCTGACCAACATTCAGCTTCGTATACTCAATATCAAGATCAACCTATAGAAGAAAAATCTTCTTTAGAAAAGAGTTGTGAAGCCTTTCTTGAGTCCACTCGAAAATTTCAAATCACGATGGACTCAATACTCGCAAAAAATTCTCAAGTCTAAGATCCTTACTACATTTTCAAGTCCCACCACAACAAGAAGAACCTATTGACTTAGAAAAGAGTATGAAATACTCGATTCAAAGTCAAAATTCTTTGAACCAGTCCATTAATATGTTAGAAGCACAAGTTGGTCAACACAAATGATAAGAAAGAGGAAACTCTCCCCACCCAATTTTTGATCGTTCCCGATTTTCCTAACCATATTGATAAGGATCAAGAATCATTTTGTCTTAGAAACTTTAACCAAGATTCAATTTCATCACACCATCTTGAACTTGACCAATACCAAATCATTGACAAATTGATAAGTTTTTATTTCAATGAAATTGAACTTGATTGTAAATGTGACACCGATCCCCAATTTTGTGATTCAGTTACAAATTTCGAATCACTATTGACTCTGGTATCTTTACTGATTTAGACCCAATTCCCGAGACAACACTGATTTTCATACCCATAGATCTTGAAACTGAACCACCTATTCTATTGTTAGAAAATGAATGTGAATTTTAATTCTTTGATTTGGACTCAATCTTGAACTAAAACTGACTCTCAAACATAAACTTGATTTAAGCATATTCCCGAGTCAGTATCGGTTTCTGAACCTATCACTCTTGAGCCCAAATTAACTAATCCACCAAATCACATTCCATTGTCAGACCTAGGTGCAGACCATTATGACTTCGAGATGATTTTTCAAGATTGGTCATGTAAAGGGGATAATTTTTATGTTAGGATCTTTCATGATCCTATTCCATTTGGGATTTGTCAAAATGTAAAAAATAAAGAGGTCATCAAAGGTGGGTTCCTTGATAATCCATATTATTTAGATTGGGTAGCAACGCTTAGCCCAATCCGACCACCACCGGAACGACCACCTTAAGTTAATATTTTTTTCTTCCCTTTCTTTTTTTTAATGCATATATGCATTCATTCATACATTGAGGACAATGTATGAGATAGGTGTGGGGTAAGGGTTCTAACATAGGTTTTTCTCTTTATTTGTATATAAAAAAGAAAAAAAATTTTTTTTAAAAAAACTTTTTGAAAAGAGAAACAATATTTTGACTAATTTTTGTAAAAAATTAAGTTGATTTTAAGGAATAGAGAATCATAATTAGAATTGCTTATACTTGATCAAAATAAGACTATTTGTTTGATTTCTAAGCTTAGGAAGAAAAATTGAAAAAGTAATATAGTCTTGAAATTTACCTTGATAAAATATGCATACTTTATACACATACACACTTAGGGTTTGAAAATAAAGATTTTTATGCCTTATATAAAAAAAAGAAAAAAAGAAAAAGAAAAAGAAATATATATATATAAATCCTCTGATTAAGCTGGGTATTTGTGCGTCATAAAGTATAAATATTCACGCCTAAAAATGGTACATACTATAAATAAAAATCCTTAGTTTTGTGGCCTTATTTGCTCGAGTCTTTAAATCTTTCGGGTGTTTTCTCACCCGGTACCCTAAAACAGTCCGGTTTGAGAGTTACCAACTTAAAGGCTAAGTACATGGGCTGATTAGAAAGCCTAATAGAACTAAGGGATAGTACCACCAAAAAATTTGTAAAAATAAGGCATAAGAGTTAGGGTTGAAGAATCCTGAGTCAAAATTTTACGATCACAAAGATGCATATAACTTACTATAAAATAATAGATTAGATGAAATACAGTTTGACTTCTTACCTTAATTGATAACAAGTTTTTGAATAGAGACTAGGTTTAAGAATGAAAAGTTCAGTTTTTCCATAACATATAAATTACTTGAATTTTTGCAGTATTCTTCAAATATTCTCTCTTTCAAAATGTGTTTTCAAAATACTAACACTTAATTTCTCTTTCTTTATGGATCTCGTGGGTGTAATTCACTGAAAACCCTCACGAGACAGAACTCGTCCTCTAGGGAAAACTTAGAGGTCTAACGGCTTGTTGCACATGCTAAGTGCAATCGTGATTCCTATGAAAGAGGATAGCTAATATAGTTTTGCCTTTTTATTTTACTCAAGGACGAGCAAAAGATAAGTGTAGGGGGTGTGATTGTACACGTACATTGCATATTTAGTATCACATGTGTCACATTTTCACATTTATTTTGTAATAAAACTCTGGTATTTAATTCATTTTAATGTCTAATAGTATGCAGGGTAATTAATAGAAAAAGAGGAGAAATGGACAAGTTTATCCAATTAAATATGGAGTTTTAAAAGCTCAAGCAAATCAATGAAGATCTACTCAAATTCAGATATTTAGAAGCAATTTTATCTAAAAACTGGAGCAAATTAGAAAAGATAACACCAGATAAAACCAGTTAAAACCAGATTTTCAAAGATCCATTTGGTTAACTTGAAGATCAACGAAGATAATCCCAAAAACAGAAGTCCAGAGGCAAATCTTATCAGAAATATGGGAAAACAGAGAGGTTATTATCAAATTTATTCTAACTAAATCATATGCATTTGGATTTATTATCTTTGCTCGAGAAATCAATGAAGATAATCTCAAATCTAGAAGTCTAGAGATGAATTTATCAGTGTACAAAGGGATAACATGGATAAGAATATTGGCTGTTTAGGCCAGCAATTTGAACTCATCCCTTCACCACCCTTTGACACTCTTTTTTTCCCTATAAATATTGTAATTTCTGAAAGCAAACGACCACCACTCCAGCAGAGAGTTAGGATTAGGTTGTTCTTTAGTTTTAGTTTAGATTTTTTCCTTTTTCTTTTCAAATGTAATTTTATGCTTTCTATATAGCTTAGGTTAGAGACTTTCATGAGAGAAGGAGAGGAAGAGTTATATGTAAAGTGACATTGGATGTGATCCTTCTTCAAGAGAGAGTTGTATTGAAGTGACAACCAATATAATTTTCAACCTTCTTCATTGTGCTCAATCTAGCCAAGCAATGTTTTAACATTCTTCTTTTCTATTGTTTCGATTTATTTCAAGGTAAACTTCACATAGATTCAAGGTATGTTAATCTATACAAAGGTAAATACTCTTTCTTTAACTCTCTTCATCTTTTCATTTCTTTTTCATTAACTTCGTCTTCTCTTTTCTTTTTATCAAGAAAATCATCTTCTTCTTTCCTTTGGATTTCCCTTTAACTTAACTTAGCTTTAACTATTTTTATTTTCTTTCAAAATTGAGAAAAGAAAGATTAACTTGTTTTCATAAATTAAAAGAAGAAACTTACACAACACTTCCAACGCAGTCCCTCCTTGTGGATCACGACCCATTAGTCCTAGGCTACACAGTAATATTAAGGACATAGCACTGTTTCTAAACTCTGTATTTTTCTATACAGGTTTGGCTCGATCACCCTCTTTCGAGGAAGTGGGTGAAAAGCCCATAAGAGCTGAAGGGCCAGAAGACCAAGTAGGTACCTGCAGAAATGTTAGTACCAATCACGTATACAAACATAATACGAAATATAGCGGACAGTAATAGCTAAGCGATTAATCAAGCGAAGCTATCAGGCTAGAGTGAAGCTAGCGTAGAGCGCTAGGCACCATCATGTTCGGCGTAGGTATCGCTGCGGCAAAGCCACGATAACATACAGTAATCACTCACAATGTAACTACACTCAAACGGAGTCAGCGATAGAACTCTTAGCGTTAGGCTCTCCTACCAAGCGGAGCTGAAATACCTGACGGTGTGAACGCACTCCCAGCTACCACGAAACCCAAAGGATACAAGACCAATTCCTATTGAGTAGCTTGAGAAGTGGGCTGGCCCGGAGGCCGAGTTGGTACCTATGAGATGTTAATTCCACACGAGCACACATATAAACGTGATAATGACTAGATTACCATAGAGTGGTGAAGCCCGGAGGCTAACGACAACGAAGGGCCAGCCATGCATGATAATAGAGCAGATATCACAGCATATACTAGTACAGTAATTAAATTACGTTAATACAATCATTCATCACATCAGTATAATACGGTACACCAGTACAATACACATGTCCACAATATACTTGTACACACTCGCACTGGTATAAATACAACACACTGGTTACAATTACATGTCCACAACACTGATACAAATACATACACATCGTACAATACATGTGTCCACTATCAATTCACCGATACAAATATATAATCTCAGAATTACAATATAAATCTCAGAAATACAATAAAAACACCCGTCGAAGCGGGGTACCCAAAAGTGCGAGAAAACTCGCCTAAAATTATGGAAATGCCCCAAAATCTCATAATCCTGAGAACTCGAGCACGTGCCGCCAATATATTAAATTATAAAAAATATTATTATTATTTTTAGAGAGAGAATTATAGAGAGGAGAGAGAATGGAAAAGAGAGAGAAAGGGAGAGAACAGCTCATGACCTGGATGGTCGTAAGGCTCACGACCATGAGGTGGCGCCCTGGTTGCGCGCAGCCAGGGGCGACGGCACTAGCTGGGGGTGGCTGCAGCCGCTGGAGGCCAGAGAGGGGGATTTGGAGAGAGAATGAGAGAGGAGGGAGGAAAGAGGAGAAATAAAGGGAGGAAAGAGAAAGCAGGGGAGGTGAGAGGGGACATCGCCAGCCAGTTGAGGTGGCCGGCGGCGGATCTGGGAGAGAGAGAAGATGGTTCTTTTTTTTGAAAGAGAAAGAAGGAGGGAGAAAGGAAAAGAGCGATGGAGGAGATGGTCGCCAGGGCTTCATGAGAGGGGAGCCGGGTTGCCGGAGGGAGCGTGTTGGCGGATCTGGCCCCAGGGGAACGACTAGAAAAGAGAGGAAGGGGAGATGAGAAAAGAGAGAAATGAGAGAAAAGAAAAGGGAGAAGAGGAAGGGATTCGGCCAGGGGTGTTGGCGTCGTCGATGCTGGGGGCCACCGGAGGTCACCGGCTCGGCGTCGCCGGCGGCGCTGGGGCTTGGGGTTCGCTCCCAGGTCGAAGAGAGAGAGAGTGAGAGAGGAATATGGGAAGAGAGAATAGTGAGGGAATAAGTGGGGTGAGAGTGTGAAAGAGAGTGATGGAGAGGGTGATATGAAGGGGCAGGCCCCACGTGGGTGGCGGCCGGGTGATGGGGGAAGAGAAAAGAAAAGAAAGAAAAGGGAAAGATTTCAAAATAATAATATTATTATATTATCGAAAAATATCGACTATTCCAGAAAAATCCCCAAAAATACCTGGAAGTAAAGGATATCACCCTGAGGAATAATATAAATCGATTTTTAGAAATAAAATCCCATTTTCAAATTAAAAATCCTGAAATCAATTGGCGATATCGGCCGACATCAAATCCGACCAAGTTTCGATAAATTCAGAAAAATCTCCAAAAATACATTAAAATAGAAAATGTGATCCTAAGAAATAATGTGAAAGAGGTTTTAAGAAATTCAACTCTATTTTCAAATTAACAATCCTGGAATCGACTAGGGATACGGTCGACACCGATTTTGAAGATTTTATAATTTAATTCGGAAAAAATTCTAAAATATCATGAAAAATTAAAAATATTATAAATGATGTTTGAAATTGAAACTGGTCAAATCAGACTATCAAAAAAAATCAAATCAAGTAATATATACTAGGATCAGGTCCCCAGTTCAGAATAGGGCTGACTCTGAGTTCACGAATCCGAATCTAATGCAAAATAATCACATAAATAATCATAAAATAAAAACAAAAGTTGAAAGTAAATCAAAAAATATGATCGAAAAATCTAAAAGCGTAACTAAGTATGTATTCTAGGAAGGGGGTGTTACACTTTCTCTAATTAAATCACTCTCACTCTCTAATCTCTCACCTTCTCTCACTCTAACCTCTCCTCCTCTCTCCATTTGGACCAATGACCTCCACCACCAGCCCAGGCCGGTGGTTCAGCTCAAACTCCCCTGGCCGCGCCCCCAGGCCGGCGCCCCTACACCAGCCCAACCCCACTTCCCCACTCCTCTCTCTTCAATCACCACCATCTCCATCTTCTTCTTACAATTACCACCACCATCATCTTCATCATCATCCCCCACCATCACCACCTCTAACTCCATGTCGGCAGTAGCCCTAGCCGGTGGTGGCCAACTCAGGTCTGCTATCTCTCCCAACTCTCCCTCCATCTTCCAACCCCAACTAACCATCATCTTCTTCCACTTCTCAAATCCACCACCACTTCCATCTTTTTCACCTTATTTCTCTACCATCTCCTAAATCACCACCTCCTAATCCACCACCACATCTCACTACTCTTCATCCATTCTCTTCCAATTTCACCATTTTCTTTCCAATTTCATCCTCTACTTCATCAACTCTACTACCAAATCACCATCACTAATATCACCCATCAACCTCACGAACCACCCCCTCTCCTCCCTCGGCCGACACCACCCCCGGTTGTCTGTGGCTGGCACTCGCTGGCACCGTCTCCCCAACGCCTTGGAACATCGTGGGGCCCACTGTGAGTGGCTGACCCTTCTCTTTCTCTCCTCTCCCTTGATTTCTTCTCTCTCTTGCTCTTATTCTTTTCCTCTGGTCTGGTTCTAATCTCTCTCTCCCATCTGTCTCCCTGGACATGGATAATTTCTCTCTCCTCTCTTTTCTTTAATTCTCTCTCTCTCTCTCTTTCCGCACTCCATTATTCCCTCCCCTCTTCTTTCTCTCACAAAATTTAGCATGTGCACATGTGTATTTTGGAGTTCCCGGAGTTTGCATCGCATTCGGTGGATTTAGGTGAGTATTCTCATTGTATTGAGTTCCCCGTCTCGATGGGTGTTTTGTATTTCATATTGTATTCTGTGATTGTTGTATTTGTGTGGTGAATTGTGTATATGTATTGGTATAGTTGTACACTTGTATTCTGTGGACACATGTATTTGTATTAGTGTGATGAATGCTTGTAATAGTGTAGTTTAATATATGTACATGTATACTCTTGTTATATTACTCTATTACTGTGCTTGGCCGATTCTTTGTGATCGTTCTCAGCCTTCGAGCTTACATTCAGCCTCCGAGATTAACCGCTTAGTGGTTCTCTTGCTTGTATATATATGTGCATGTTTTGTACTAACACTTCTACAGGTATCTATTCAACCTCAGGGCTACATTTGACCTCCAGGCTTTCTCTTATTTGGTCGACCTTTCGTGGTTGCCCTTAGCCCACTGGGCTTTTCATGCTTCGCCTAGTAGGTGAGCTCAGCGCTCAGCACTTTATCGCTAACTTCGTCTGAGTGTAGTTACGCCATGAGCATGGCTTCGCCATGTACGATGCCATAACGTTCATACGCTTGCTTCGTCGTGCGTGTTTAGCTACGCCACGAGTGGTAATCACGCCAAGCGTGATACAGTCTAGCGCTATACGCTAGCTTCGTTCCAGCCTTTCTTAGCTCTGCTTGAATGTTCGCTTGTTTACTCGCTAACTTTATTCCTTCTTTGGTCAGTCCTCGGACTTAACCTTAGGGTTCTCTATTAGCTCCGTCGAGAGGTGAGCTTAGCGCTCAGTTTTTTACAGCTAACTCGTTCGAGCGTAGCTTCGCCGTGTGCGAGGGCATGGCATTCATATGCCCGCTTCACCTCATGCATTTAGCTTTACCGCAAGCGTGGCTTTGTCACGTGTGTTAGCAGGGCATTTATACGCGACTCCACCGTGTACGCTCAACTTCGCCGTTAGTGTGGCTTCGCCCTGACGATCGCTGGACATTTATCTGGGCTTCGCCGCGAGCGATAGCCTCGCCAAATGCTTTAGTGTTTAGAGCTGTACGCTAACTTTGCTAGGAGCCAAGCTGTGTCGTGTATCTGGTTAATACCGACACGGTCTGGCTTTGCTCCAGCTTGACCAAGCATCCGCCTGGATAATTAAATAAATTAATTATATTATTCCTTCTTGATGTTTGTGAAGAGTTTGAAATCTTTACTTAAACTGTTTTCCTGAAACTGTATTATTTTTCAGTATTCATACTGATCTCTTATATCTGTACCGTTTTTCCGTATTGTGTTATTCGATAAAACGATATATCACTTGATATGTTACCACTTGACACCTGTATGTTATCAATTGACACCTTATGCCTACATGTTTTACTTGACATCTATATGTTATTACTTGACATCTGCTATGCTAACACTTGACTCATGATTATCATATTACATGAATGTAATGACTGATATCCTGATATACACATGTTACTCATGTACTCTTGTTACTCTTATACTATGCTCTTACTCATTCCTGTAATCTGATAATTATAAATAAGCGGTAATAAAAAGGTCAACTTACATCGGGTAGGGGAAACTAATGGACTTCATAGGTGATTTTGTTTACAATAGTATTAGGTATGTTGTGCAACTAAAACTTTGGTTCTACCTGTGGGCCTCCAGGTGTTCCACGGGGTGTGCTGCCACCCCGATTATTATACCTCTTCTCCGGGCATAGAATAAGACCCTTTGCCCCTGATTCACAGTAGGTTCCGTATCAGCAACGGAACATCCTGAGTCGTGGTCCTGGGAATGTACGAGACCAATTGTAAACATAATTCGTTGGTTTTCCACCAGTTTCCAATAAATCTCAGTTTCAGTTTACTCAGATATGGATGTATGCGTGTTGGGACACTAGAACACATACCTAGATATATGGGTAAGACGAGTAATAACAATAAAATGCTAATTAATAATTTATCATGTTGTTTTGCAATTTAGGTTGTATGAACTCAGATTACGGTGACATGAGTGTAAATCACCTAGAGGGGGGTGAATAGGTGATGGCTAATCTAATGGTCACTTAATGCCAAATAATGCGGAAGTAAAAACTATTATGACCTAAACTAAACTCTTACACTAAACACCACGTATAACACAAGAGTTGCCGAATTCCCCGTGAAGGGCTCTGGACAAACTCCTCTAGATTCCCCTAGATAAGGGTTGAGGTGCCGCATTGGCTCTCTTGGTTGAATACAAGTGTTAGCAAACAAACCCAAGCATATACAATATGGCACACAAGTATATCAAGCATATAATGATAAGCACAATAAAAGTATGCAAGATATAAACAAGAGACAAAGAGAGAGAGAGAGAGAGAGAGAGAGAGAGAGAGAGTGAGCAATCGCAAACACAAGGGATTTGTTTCGAGGTTCGAGCACACTTGCTCTACATCCCCGCCTTCGACACACGAAGGATTTCCACTATAATCGATCCCAATGGATCACCCGGTGCCGCAACACCTATAAGCTCTCGGACTCCCTAGTCCGTACACACCGCATGCCCACCGGCTCGCCGAGGCCGCACCTCAAACAAAAGAGTTCGCACCCGAACTCGAAACACCGAGTCCCCACTAGGACCCGAAACAATGCGATCACACATGTCCGCCTCCTCAAAGAACAAAGATGAACTTTGGTGATCACAACTCTTGATCACCTAAAATCCTCTCACAACAAAACTCCTATAGGTAGATATAGCAATGGATAGCTCAAGTGTTGTGTGAGAAAAACAAGAAAGAGATGGTGAAGGAAAACTCAAGAAATTCTCTTTTAACACTCTTGATAAAAACTCCCCTTTTGATTGGAAGTATTTTCTCTCAATTTTGTGGAGAAAAACCTCTGAAAAGAGTAGAAAAACTGGCTCTAAAACTCTCCCAAAATCTTAATCAAAAATCTTAATCAACACCCCCAAATGCCCCATTTTATAGAGTCTGAAAAACTAGCCGTTGGGGTATAACAGAGCTGTCGGTCGACCGCCCGGTCGACCGGCAACGGTCATATTTCAGACCGTTGTGCCATCGATCGACCGGTCGGCCGACCGAGGCCAGGATACAGAGAGCAAGTCTCTCTGTCCGGTCGGCCGCCCGGCCGCCCGGGGCCTTTCCAGAGAGCAGAGCTCTCTGGACGGTCGACAGGCTCGGTCGACCGGCCTCCTGCCAGAACTGGCGCACGTCGGTCGACCGATAACGCCAGGACAGAACTCTAAAGGGATTTAAAACTAGGTCTTTTTGGCTCACATAAAATCCCATAAAATCACAGAAAATCTACAAAAATAGTTTTACCAATATACTTTGATAAACAAACATGCTTGCATAAGATCAAGGCATGTTACAAATGATTTGGACTATTTTTGTAAGTTGAAAATATTTGGCTCAAATGAAAACAGTATTTTCCAAAACTTATTTTTCCAAACTTTGTTTTTCCAAAACATCTCCAAATACAAAAACAAGATATTTAAACAACTTTGAAAGCATAGGGTGTATGTATATGATCCACTACACAAACATGGTGAAATATCTATGTTTTTGACATTAAGCTCTAAACTTGATTTTGGTTAAAACATGTATATAAGAAATACCAAAAACCAAACATGTATTTTCTAAAATAGAAAATCTTTTGTAAAAACAAAACTATCAAGAGTGTGTGTGTAAATGATATACTTGAGCAATCCACCAACTATTCTATCCTTTACATTTTAACTAAAATAAAATCTTCTAAAAACAAACCTAAACTCAAGTCTTCATCTTCTTGAAGTCTTCACTTGAAGCCTTCTTGACTTGGTCCAAACACCGTGCTAGCTCCAAAACTTGACTTTAATCCTTTGTTGAAGCTATGCACCTACTAAAATCTTGATCATAAATCTGTCACTAATTAAACACAAGATCATTAGTACTATAACTACATGAGTTGATCATCATCAAAACTAGAGTGATGGCCTTCGGCCAACAATCTCCCCCTTTTTGATGATGACAAAACTCATGAAGTATATATGCATGGATTAAAGTAAAGCTTCAAGGAAGCTCCCCCTTAACTCATGCATAACAAATAAACAATATAATATGGAAATGAAGCACATGAACATGTATGCAAATGTAGGAGTAAACATGCTAATCAAGCATAAAACAAAATCAAATTTCTTTTTCTCCTATTTGCAAAACAAAACATATATGCATAAACAATCCTTTTCACAAAAACATGCATATAAACCAAAATCTTTCTCCCCCTTTTTGTCAATCATCAACAAAGGGGTAAAAACACAATCAACAAATTTTTCTCCCCCTTTTTGTCATAAACCAAGAGAGCAATAAGGGGTCAAATCAAACATATCAATAAAAGGTTATATGCGATATACATTCATGAAGAGGAAGACGGTTAAGTAACTTCCCTACACATATACATTACATGAAAGAGGGATGACAAGCCCTAATTCACATAACGTATAATATGTAATGCATAAGAGGAGATGTGAAGCTTCCCCTACACACGTGTATCACATAAAGAAGAGTTGTCAAGCTCCTCAATATAAGATACACTCAACATGAATCTATATGTAGAAGAGATGTTAAGTTCCCCTTGCATATAGGCAATATACATCAAAACATTTTTAAAGGTATCACTTGAAAAAAAAAATTTAAGATACCAAATGTAAATAAACAAATTGTAAATAAACATTACAAATTTTTATTTTTTCAAATAGATAAAACATATTGATATCATTGTAAATTTATAACAAATTTGAAGCATTTTGATACCAATTAAAAAACATGCATAAGCTTAAAAATGTCAATTGAGATATCAATTGAAAATAAAGTTTTAGATCAAGCTTAGCATAAACATATTATGTGCTTTAAAGATATATATCAAATGTAAAGCAAGCACATGAAAATCATATATATGTATGAGAATGATAATACCAATTGAAAATAACAATGTAAATCATTAGTACATAACTCATAACCTACCACCCTTCATATGCACAAGGTAAAGGATTTTCAATAAAGCTCGCAAGGCATACACGCCCAGCCATCCGCCCATATAGGTTGGAAGGGGTTTTCGAAAATAATTTTGAAAATAGTTAAGCATTGAAAATCTCTTCCAAATGAAGAAAAATTAACTAGTTAAAAGTAATTTTTGAAAAACTAGTTAAAGATCCTTCAAAACATGAAATCAAAACATATGTTTTTCATAAATTGTACCAAATACACAAGAATTTAAGCACTCATAGTCTATTAAGCTCAAAATAATCATGAAACAAAGTCATGAATAAACAAATAAAGTGTGATTGTTCAATCATTATGTAAATAGTATTTTCATGAAAATAGTCAATGAAGCTCAAATCAAACATGAATATTATTTTATCAAACAAAAACATGAAAAATTCATTTTTCATTAAAAACAATAAACTTTTAGGTATATGTATGATTTATTCAATCCTAACAATACACATACATATCCCAAACATAAAAGAGTCTATTAAGGGTGTTTGCATGAAGGCAAGAGACTCACGGGTATACATGTATATTTATTAGATTTGAATACAAAATACATATACATGAAGTAAAAACATGAAAATAGGCAAAATAAGTATAAATGAGAGAATCATCAAAACTAGCCTATATATGTGCATATAGTGGGTACAAATGAGCATGAAGTGCAAACATATATGAATCAATTTGTTCTCACTATTTGTACATGTATAAATACAAGTTTTGATAAAAACTACATTTAAACTAGTATTTACACATGAAGCACAAATAAAACATGAACATGCTATATGATATTACAAATGAATAAGCATGTAAATAAAATAAGAGTTTAGAAATAGTTACCAACTAAGGAACTATGTTCCAAAACTCCAAACATGGTGGTTGACCCACCAAACCTCCTTGATAGCGATGCATCTATATATGTGTCCATCAAGTCCATGTGCATCAACCATCAAGGCACCAAATCTCTCACGTCTTGTGAGAGCCCTCACCTACATCAAAAACACACGGTGGGGGTTTTGGTACCCATTTTCTTTTGGGTCCTTTGGGTTAGCATTGTAAGGCACCCAATCATTTTTATTAGCAAAATTTAAGACATTCAACTTATCATAACAAAATTTTGCTAAATGGCCTTTGCGGCCACAATGTGTACACTTGTACACCTTAGGATGCTTATGTGTGTCAGTGTGATCATGACGTGCAACATATGCATGATGAGGATGATGTGCATGAGTGTGTGGAGTTGTTTCTTTGAAAACAAAGACTCCAACCTAGAATGATTAAATGCACAAGAGCTCAAGGTGGAGCTCAAACAACTAATCCTATTTTTCAAAACATTAATCTCACTATTATCAATGGTGGCATGTAAAGCATGGTGAGATTGTGAAACATTTTCTTATTCTTTTTCGAAACATTTTCTTTTTCATTATCAAAATTTTTCTTTTTAAAGAAGTGTTTTCTTAAAAAGCAACTTCTTTTTGTTTTTCCACCAAAATAACTTTATTTTTCAAAATAGTGTTTCCTTCACAAAGATCATTTAATTTGAACATCAAGAAACATTTTCATTTTTCAAAATCTCATTTTCTTTTTCAATGCATGCAATTATATTTCTAAAAGAATCATTTTCTTCAAGCATGCAATCAAATTTCTTTTTCAAATTTTTATTATCTTTTCTAAGCATGTCATATTTCTCAATAGTTGTTGACAAAATGAAGCAAGTTCATCATATGACATGTCATTATCTTCTACCTTGGATTCGGTAGTTACCTCAAGGGGGTTATCCCCTTGGACCATATAGCACAAGTTGGAGGTGTCACTTCCAACAACCGAGTCGCTCCCCGCATAGTATAGATCTTTTTCGCCAAGGGAGATGAGGGTGTTCCATGCTACAAAAGCCGAATCAATGTTAGAAACCCTAGATAAATATTCATCATTTAGGGTACTCTTCAAAGCATGTAGGGCTTTTGCATTAGCCTCAAAATTCTTGCCATTTAAACAATATGAATCATTAGTGATGGCAAGGTAAACATGAATGCCTAGGGCCTTGAGGTACAAGGACATCTTAACCTTTCAAATTTGGATGTTAAGAATGTCAAAAATGGGTGGTGACATGAAATCCATAGTGTGTGTAAAAATATTGTGATTAGCCTAAAAAAGAGGATTTTTAACTCTAGCTTGTAAGACCCAAATCAGAGTACCAAGCTCTGATACCAATTGTAAATCACCTAGAGGGGGGTGAATAGGTGATGGCTAATCTAATGGTCACTTAATGCCAAATAATGCGGAAGTAAAAACTATTATGACTTAAACTAAACTCTTATACTAAACACCACGTATAACACAAGAGTGTTGCCGAATTCCCATGAAGGGCTCTGGACAAACTCCTCTAGATTCCCCTAGATAAGGGTTGAGGTGCCGCGTTGGCTCTCTTGGTTGAATACAAGTGTTAGCAAACAAACCCAAGCATATACAATATGGCACACAAGTATATCAAGCATATAATGATAAGCACAATAAAAGTATGCAAGATATAAATAAGAGACAAAGAGAAAGAGAGTGAGCAATCGCAAACACAAGAGATTTGTTTCGAGATTCGAGCACACTTGCTCTACATCCCCGTCTTCGACACACGAAGGATTTCCACTATAATCGATCCCAATGGATCACCCGGTGCCGCAACACCTACAAGCTCTCGGACTCCCTAGTCCGTACACACCGCAAGCCCACCGGCTCGCCGAGGCCGCACCTCAAACAAAAGAGTTCGCACCTGAACTCGAAACACCGAGTCCCCACTAGGACCCGAAACAATGCGAACACACACGTCCGCCTCCTCAAAGAACAAAGATGAACTTTGGTGATCACAACTCTTGATCACCTAAAATCCTCTCACAACAAAACTCCTATAGGTAGTAGATATAGCAATAGATAGCTCAAGTGTTGTGTGAGAAAAACAAGGAAAGAGATGGTGCAGGAAAACTCAAGAATTTTAACACTCTTGATAAAAACTCCCCTTTTGATTGGAAGTATTTGCTCTCAATTTTGTGGAGAAAAACTCTGAAAAGAGTAGGAAAAACTGGCTCTATAAACTCTCCCAAAATCTTAATCAAAACAGCCCCCAAATGCCCCATTTTATAGAGTCTGGAAAACTAGCCGTTGGGGTCTGACAGAGTGTCGGTCGACTGCCCGGTCGACCGGCCAACGGTCATATTTCAGACCGTTGTGCCATCGATCGACCGGTCGGCCGACCGAGGCCAGGATACAGAGAGCAAGTCTCTCTGTCCGGTCGGCCGCCCTGCCGCCCGGGGCCTTTCCAGAGAGCAGAGCTCTCTGGACGGTCGACCGGCTCGGTCGACGGCCTCCTGCCAGAACTGGCGTGCACGTCTGTGCACGTCGGTCGACCGGCTAACGCCAGGACAGAACTCTAAAGGGATTTAAAACTAGGTCTTTTTGGCTCACATAAAATCCCATAAAATCACAGAAAATCTACAAAAATAGTTTTACCAATATACTTTGATAAACAAACATGCTTGCACAAGATCAAGGCATGTTACAAATGATTTGGACTATTTTTGTAAGTTGGAAATATTTGGCTCAAATGAAAACAGTATTTTCCAAAACTTATTTTTCCAAACTTTATTTTTTCAAAACATCTCCAAATACAAAAATAAGATATTTAAACAACTTTGAAAGCATAGGGTGTATGGATATGATCCACTACACAAACATGGTGAAATATCTATGCTTTTGACATTAAGCTCTAAACTTAGTTTTGGTTAAAACATGTATATAAGAAATACCAAAAACCAAACATGTATTTTCTAAAATAGAAAATCTTTTGTAAAAACAAAATTATCAAGAGTGTGTGTATAAATGATATACTTGAGAAATCCACCAACTATTCTATCCTTTACATTTTAACTAAAACAAAATCTTCTAAAAACAAACCTAGACTCAAGTCTTCAAGCCAGCGGCGGCGCGTGCGTGCATGGTTTCCCCTTAATCGCGCGCGAAAACTCCAAGTACCCAAAGGGCACACTCTTTGTTCCCATTTTTCTCTATTTAAACACTTCAAACTTCCATCCCATGATCACTGATGATATGTCTTATTTGAGCCAAAGTCAAGATGGATTGGGTTTTATATTACAACAAATCCAATCCAATTCAATTGCATGTCGTAAACAACAATTATTCTGGCTGGATTAGTCATTATCTTGAGAACAAATGTTAGGAGTCTAGGATCTCCAACGGACAGATAAATTATTTTGTCTGTAGAGATTTCAAGCTCTCCGCAGTCAAGTACAGGAAAAACATGGACTCTACTAAAAAAATATTGTTACACACAATGGAAAGATTTTGAGAAAATTGTGGATCCAAATAAACAATACATTATGCATTGGATTTAATCACTGGTAATCAATTCTTCCAATTTCAGGTGGCTGTCCACTTTGCATTCAGCAGAGCTTCAACATTTTAACATATCTCTCAAAGGAGGAGGAGGTATACACCATTTTAACATTCCCCGGTAAATAGACAAAATGTATAGGAGTGGCTTTGAAGAGTTGAAAGTTAGTACAAACCAGAACTTGTCAATTTGTTCTAACCCATTTGGGGCCTTGGACCTGCATGTTTCGTGTAATATTGAAAAAGCTTAACCATTATTAACAAAAAAACATTAAAATAATAATTAACTAGAAAACAGTATTAATAGTAGTAATAATAATAGAATATAGGGAAAAAACAAGTTTTATGCTTTATTGCCTTCTTATAAACCATATTTTCTAATTAAATTGTTTTTTCCAGTAATCTCTACGATCTATACGTTAGCATAATTGGATGAATATGTTTATCCACATTATCACTTAAAAATCATTGTTTATTGATTGTGTATGTTTGACATGATTTTGAAACATAGTGAAACAAATTTACCATTTTTTTTCTTCTCTAACTTCTCCCATAAAGGGAAAAAAATCACCATTCTTTTGTATCATCATGTGTTGCCATCTCTTAACTTGAGTTAGTCAAGCAGCTCCTTCGTTACCTTCTCTCTCTTATATATAAATATATATATATATATATATATATATATATATATATATATATATATATATATATATATAATATATATGGGTTACTGTACCTCAGCCGCCAGCTGAGAGAGTTTCTCAGCCGGCGGACGTGGCAACATCAGAGCCGCAAACCTGTCATAAATTTTGGCGGACAAAATACTGAAAAATCCCGCCTAATTTAATGTCAGTCACCTCAATATTGTATTTTCCGAAAATACCCTCACTCACAACTTTTTACCTTATGTAAAAACTTCCTTTCAAAAAAATTTACAGCTCTAAAATTTCACCCGATCATTCTGATCCAATTAGTTCTATTGTTTCACAAACTTGATCCGTTTTTTAAAAAATATATTTGCAACACATGGCGCCAAAGAAATCATCCGCCGAAAAAGGTAATACAAAAACGATATTTTCAAATTTTTTAAGGTTTGTGGATTTTAATAGTTTTAATTTTTTTTCAGATTTATTTTCGTTTCTTTTTTTTTTAAATCTTGGGACCATGGTCGCAATTAAGAAAGAGATTCTGAAACTTTAGATGACGAATAAATTTTTAAATTTATAAATTTTCTAACACAACGATAAAGGTCCATTTTTTTTCAAGTTTTTTCATTTCCTACTATTTTTACCATGGTCGCAGTATTTTTGAAAAAGCGATGTATATGTATGCGACCTTGCTAATATTTTTTTAAATAAAATTTTTTCATACACTATTTGTCGACCTCGGTCGCAGTTGTTAAAATTATAGTGCAGATCTGTGCGACTTAAATCGTAGAGCTTTAAAAAAAAAATTTTGGACTTTTCGTTGTAGACGAATGCGACGTTGGTCGCAGTATATGATACGTCCTTTGTTTTTTATTACATACTGACGACATGGGTCGCAGTTGTTTCAATATGCGATGTAGTGTCGTGCGACCATGGTCGCAGTGTATTTAACATCATCTGTTTTTTAATTCCCGGATCGCAGTTGTTTATGTTTGCACTGTAGTCTTATGCGACCTTGGTCGCAGTGTCGACCCGGGTCGCTGTTGTTTACATTTACGCTGTAGATGACTGCGATCTTGGTCGCAGTGTCGACCCGGGTCGCAGTTGTTTACATTTGCACTGTAGATGACTGCGACCTAGGTCGCAGTGTTTTAAAAATAATTTGTTTTATTCCCTTATAATTTTTAAATAATCATTGGTCTAAAGTTTTTAATTTTTCTTCATCTATAGGTAAACAACAGATGAAGGTTCGTCCTCTGAGATCGACCCTAAAACCTATGTGCGAGTTCATAAAGAAATTCAAAAGTACATTCAGGCCGATTTCTTAGAGGCGATCAAGAATACCCCATTTGGCCCAATCTTCATGGCATTCTACAATGAAGAATTTGGGGTTGAAAAGGGTTTAAAATCAAACATTACTGTACTGAGTATTTTAGACCGGTATGTAGGGATACAAGGAACTTTAGAATTGGGGGCAAACAAATTGAGTTAACAGTGGAGGATGTTGCCCTAACTTTTGGTCTACCTATCATTGGGGTGGATTTTATTATGAATAAGACCTGTACGATGAAAGACAAGGGGTTATAAAACATTATTTTCCCAATATAAAGAAGATCACGAAAGTATCTATTGAAGAGGCTTTGGATGATCTTCTGGTCAAGAAAAGGAGGAGGGTGAATTAGATGTGACAAAGGATGAACAGGTTGAGCAGCAAGTGACTTTACATGAAATTATAAGAGACAGACAAAGACTTGCAGCTCAAGACTTTACTACAATAATCATCATGTACATGTCGGCCACTCTATTCTTCTCTGGCAGTAAATACACGGTGCCGTGGTATATTGTGGAACAATTGTCAATATGCAGCTGATGAGGATAATATGCTGGGATAAAACTGTTTGGCAATTCCTGATTGAGTCAATGGACATCTTCAGGCACACCACGTACGAGCTACAAGGATGCTCCGTGCAAATTATTGTAAGTATGAATATCAAATTTGGCCAACATTGTATGAAATTTCCCCATAAATATTTGTGTAAACTAATTTAATTTTGCATTTTGCAGTATTGGCTATGTGAGAGGGCTCCTATTTTTGAACCGAGGTCTGGTTTGGAGGACAAAACCCCACGCGCAGTAAGATGGGACCTCCAGAACATTAGCAGATCTCTGCTTGAAGTTGATCTAAATGAGCTTGACGCAAATATCATAAGTTTTAAAATATTAAATACCATATAGTGTTGATTAAAATTTTATACATTTAAATGGGCCTTGGTTCAAGTTCTTTTTATGTGCAGTACAAATAAAATGCGACCATAATCTCAGAATGCAACCATGGTCACAGTATTGAGCTGCACGTTTCGCAGTTCATTTTATGTGCCGGACATACAAAGTGCACCATGGTCGCATTCTCCTGATAATACCGTATACATTAAATGCGACCATGGTCGCAGTATTAAGCTGCAAGTCTTCGCAGTTAAATTTATGTGCCAGACAAACAAACTGCGACCATGGTCGTATTCTATCTTAATAGTTAATAAATAAACTGCGGCCTTGGTCGCAGTATAATTATTTCATTGTTTTGGTTTTAACTTAATTTTTTATTTTTTTTCAGATTTTGTGTCGAATGGCCAACATCTCTAATGATGAAAATTTATGATGGCCTTCCTGTTGAAGGGGAAGAGAAGGGAAGAAGAAGAAGATGATGATGAAGAAGAAGAAGAAGGAAATACATATAATCAAGCTAACATCCCGTCGGAAAAGCAGCCAGAAGCTGCAGAAATAATTGAGCAAGAAGAGACGAGTGAGCAAGAACCAACTTTTATAGGTTATTTGCTACCACCACGGGATGAACAAGCTGAAGAAATTGAAGAGTTAAGGAATCAAAATCAGTACTTGAGAGTATATGTTTCTCAGCTTGAAAGGAAAATTGAAAAAATGAAGTCTGAGAACAGACTCAAGGCTGAATTAAAGAAAAAAGAAGAGAAATAAGAGAGAAGGAAAAAAATTAAAAAAGCAGCAGAGGAATTAAAAGTGAAAGAGAAGAGCTGCTGAGAGCAGCCGCTGCTGCGAAGGAGAAGGAAAAGGAGAAGAGGAGGGAAGAGGAGGAGAATGAGAGGAGAAGGATGGAAGAAGAGAAGGAAAAGGAGGAGAGGAGGAGAGAAAAGGAGGAGAAGGAGAATGAGAGTGTTGGCCCAAGGCCATTAGCCCGATATTTAGATGATAACAAACCATATTTAGTTATGTGTTTAACAATCTTGTTTAAAAGAATTTCAGGTTAAAAACAAGTTGATTTGACGGCTCCACAATCAAGACTCACAATTTGGACGCCGCTAAAGATTTGCATTCCCAAGCCTAGCACGGTAGAAAAGCTTCGGGATCAAAACATTGAAGAAAAAAAATTCAAGATTTGTAATTTACTTTTATTTTTAGATATTTTGTCAAACCTAGATGATAGAGGTAGAATATTTGGGATTGTCACTCACACACACTTAGTATTGCTTCATGGCTTCAAAAGAATTTTATATCAGAATTTCTATCTTAGTTTTTTAGAAATACCATGTTTTGGAAAAACCGTTTTTAGAAAAACATTTATCAAAGGATTTTCACCAAAAATGATCTAACATATTTGAGTGTTGATCTATGATCATACTCTTAGTTTTATTAGGTCTAGAATCTTATTTACAAATCCTTAAACCAAAATGCTTTAAACCAAAAATTTCTTTTTCTTTCTTTCCACACTCTGTTTAAACAGATCTGACAGAGTCCGGTCGACCGACCCAGTCGACCGACGTGCACGGCTGTGCATGTGTGCACGTTGGCCGACCGCTCGGGTCGCCCGGCACTTGTCAGTGCTCTCTGTTTATTTCGGTCGACCGAGTCGCCGACCGTTTTCCCCCAACGGTCAGAAATATGACCGTTGGCGGTCGGCCGTCCCGTCGACCGGTAGTTGTCAGAAAGTCTAACAGACTCCAACAGCTCTATTTTCTGACAGATTTTGTTGGGATCTCACCCCCAACAAATTTCTCTAGCTATTTACCCTGTCTTTCATCCACTATAAATAGTGGGTCATTTCAACATGATAAGACAACAATTTGACAAACAATTTCTACAAGATTTACAAGTTTTCAAAAGCCTTTCATTTAGAAAAGATTTTCATCAAAGCCAAATTTCCAAACACCTACTTGAAGCAAATCCCTCTACTTCACTCTAGTCATTTTGCACTTCACAATCCCAAGTACTATCTCTACATATTGGTTATAGGATTGTGCTAAGTGAGCTTTTTTGATCAAGTGTGATCAATTTTCTTCTTGAGCGAAGTTGTAGAGGCATCGGCCTCAAGCGAGCTAGTGTGCTCCAAGTGGTGTTGTGGCATCACGAGAGATAGGACAAGTGTGTCCTTATATTGGAGATCCAGTGGGATCAACAATAGTGAAAATCCTTCAAGTGTGAAGGCGGGGACGTAGAGCGTGGCTCGAACCTCGGAAACATATCCTCGTGTTTGCGTTTGCTCAAATTTCTCTAAACTCAATCTCTTTATTACTTGCTTTACTTATTGCTTTATATCTTGCAAGCATTCTATTTGAGCTTATTGTTTAAGTAGATTTAAATTCCGCATTATCGCCATATTTCATATAGCCATCACCCATTCACCCCCCCTCTAGGTGATTTCAATTGGTATCAGAGCCAAGTGCTCTGAATTTGGGTCTTACAAGCTAGAGTTAAAGATCCTCCTTTAGGCTAATCACAATATTTATACACACAACCATGGACTTCATGTCACCACCCACCTTTGACATTCTTAACATCCAATTTGGAAGGTTAAGATGTCTTTGTACCTCAAGCCTTAGGCATTCATGTTTATCTTGCTACCACTAATGATTCTTATGTTAATAATAGCAAGTATTTGAGGCTAACTCAAAAGCCATTCATGCTTTAAAGTAAACCCTAAATGATGATTATTTATCTAGGGTTTCTAACATTGATTCGCTTTTATAGTATGGAACATCATCACCTCCTTTGCGAAAAGGATCTATATTATGCCAGGAGCGATTCGGACGTTGGAAGCAACACCTCCAACTTGTGCTATATGGTCCAAGGGGATAACCCTCTTGAGGTAACTACCGAATCCGAGGTAGATGAAAATGACATGTCATATGATGAACTTGCTTCATTTTGTCAACAACTATTAGAGAATATGACATGCTTAAAAAGGATAATAAAAATTTGAAAAAGATTTTGATTGCATGCATAAAGAACAAGATTCTTTTAAAACTAAGATTGCATGTTTAGAAAAAGAAAATGATATTTTGAAAAATGAGAATGTTTCCTTGTTTTCTAAATTGAGTGATCTTTGTGAAGGAAACACAAATTTGAAAGATAAAATTGTTTTGGTGGAAAAACAAAAGGAAATCGTTTTTCAAGAAAATAATATTTTAAAAAGAAAATGTTTGAAAAAGAAAAAGAAAATGTTTCTCAAAAGAAAAAGAAAAATGACTCTATATCTCACCTTTCATTACATACCACCATTGAAGATAGTGAGATTAATCTTTTGAAAAATAAATTAATAGTTTGAGCTCTACTTTGAGCATATGTGCATTTAACCACACTAGATTGGAGTCTATGTTTTCAAAGAAACAAACTCCACATGTTCATGCACATCATCCTCATCATGCATATGCTTATGTTGTACGCCACGATCATACACATACACATAAGCATCCTAAGGTGTACAAGTGTACACATTGTGGCCGCAAAGGCCATTAGCAAAGTTTTGTGTTATGATAGTTCATCATGTAAATTTTGCTAATAAAAATTTTTTGGGTTCCATTAAATGCTAACCCCGTGGACCCAAAAGAAAATGGGTACCAAAATCCCCACCTTTTGTATTTGATGTAGGTGAGGGCTCTCACAAGACGTGAGAGATTTGGTGCTTGGTGGTGGTTGCATGGACTTGATGGACATACTTTTGATGCACCGCTATCAAGGAGGTTTGGTTGGACAACCACCATGTTTGGAGTTTTTGGAGCATAGTCTATGTTGGTAACTATCTCTTAAAACTCTTAGTTTATTTACATGCTTCTTTCATTTGATGATCATTTGAGCATGTTCATGTTTTATGCTTCATGTGGTAAATACTAGTTTAAATGTAGTTTTTATCAAAACTTACATGTATACATGTACAAATAGTGAGAACAAATGATTCATATATGTTTGCACTCCATGCTCATTTGTACCCACTATATGCACATGTATAAGTTATTTTTGATGATTCTTTCATTACACTTGTTTTGCCTATTTCATGCTTTTACTTCATGTATATGCATTTTTATTCAAATCTAATAAATATACATGTATACCCGTAAGTCTCTTGCCTTAATGCAAACCATAATAGACTCTTTTATGTTTGGGATATGTATGCATATTGTTGATTTAGATAAATATACATATACCTAGAAGTGTATTGTTTTTAATGAAAAATAAATTTTCATGTTTTGTTTGATAAAATAAAATGAATAATCTGTTTTGATCATTTGAGCCTTAATGACTTTTTTCATGAAAATGCTATATACATGATTCTTGTACACTCATACTTCATTTGTTTTGTCATGACTTTGATTCATGAACCACTTTTTATGAGCTTAATCGATTTTGAGTGTCATCACTTGTGTATTTGGTATGATTCATGAAAAACATATGTTTTGATTTCATGTTTTTGAAGGATCTTTAACTAGTTTTTTTCAAAAATTAATTAAACTAGTTATGTATTCTTCAATGTTTATGAGATATACACATGATCCTTTATTGTTTCAATTGGTATCATTGAATCGTTTCAATTGGTATCAATTTGACTCTATTTTGTATATGCTCATATTTTGTTTTCTATATATGTATGTATCAATTTCAATTAGTATACTCATTTTTCATACATATATATGATTTGTTTTGTGCTTAAGTTAAATCGTTTTACATGTTTAAAATCACAAACCTTGTTTATGCTAAGCTTACTTCAATTTTTTTTAAGCTTATGCATTATATTTTAAAATTGGTATCAAAATAAAAAAAATATATGTTTATTTGATATCTCAAAATTTGTTTTAAGAAAGGAAAATTCAAAATTTTTGATTTGTATTGCCTTTATGCAAGGAGAGCTTAACATCTCTTCTACATATAGATTCATGTTGAGTGTATTGTATATTGAGGAGCTTGACAACTCTTCTTTATGTGGTACGCGTGTGTAGGGGGAGCTTCACATCTCCTCTTATGCATTACATATTATGTGTTATGTGAGTTAGGGCTTGTCATCCCTTCTTCATGTAATGCATATATGTAGGGAAGTTAACTTAGCGTCTTCCTCTTCATGAATGTATATCGCATATAACCCTTATTGATCGATTTGTTTTACCCCTTCATTGGTTCATTGTTTCGGACAAAAAGGGGGAGAAAAATTTGTTTTGTTTTTACTTCACCCCTTTATTGATGATTGACAAAAAGGGGAGAAGAATTTGAGATTTATATGCATGTTAGTAGAATTTATGTTTTATGCATATATGTTTTGTTTTGCAAATAGGAGAAAAAGATTTGATTTGTTTTATCTCCATACATTTGCATACATGTTTATGAGCATACATTGCATATTTATTGTTTATTTGTTATGCATGAGTTAAGGGGAGCTTCTTTGAAGCTTTACTTTAATCCATGCATATATAACTTCATGAGTTTTGTCATCATCAAAAAGGGGGAGATTGTTGGCCCGAAGGCACATCACTCTAGTTTCGATGATAATCAACTCATGTAGTTATGTTACTAATGATCTTGTGTTTAATTAGTGTCAGATTTATGATCAAGATCTTAGTAGTGTGGGAGCTTCAACAAAGGATTTAAAGTTAAGTTTTGGAGCTAGCACCGGTTGATTCACGAGCCTATGCATCAAGACCACATCAGAGTTGAGCTCGTTGGATCGTGTTTTGGACCAAGTCTAGATGATGAGAAGACTTCAAGGAAGACTTCAAGATCAAGACTTGTGTCTAAGTATAAGATTTTATTTTTTTAGATAAAATGTAAAGAATAGAATAGTTGGTGGATTGCTCAAAAACATATCCACACACACTCTTGATTTAAATGTCTTTTCATAAAAGAATTTTCAGTTTAGAAAAGACTTTCATTTTTAAAGAATACTATTTTGGTTTTTAGTGTTTTTCTTATATACATGTTTTTAAACCGAAACCATATTAGAGCTTAATGCCAAAAACATAGATATTTCATCTTAATTGTGTAGTGGATCATATCCATACACACTATGCTTTAATGAATTCAAAATATCTTGTTTTTGCATCATGAAGAAGTTTGGAAAACAAGTTTTAGAAAATACTAGTTTTCATTTGAACCAATATTTCCAACTTACAAAAATAGTCCAAATCTTTATAACATGCCTTGATTTTGTGCAAGCATGTTTGTTTATCAAAGTATATTGGTAAAACTACTTTTTGTAGATTTTTATGTAATTTATGGGATTTTATGTGAGCCAAAAGACCAAGTTTTTATCCCTTTAGTTTTTTCTGTTCCAGGCTTCAGCCAGTCGACTAGTCGACCAACCAAGTCGACTGGGGCTGAAGTCGTCGACCCGCTTGGTCGACCGACGTGCACAGACGTGCACGCCATTCTGCAGGATGGCCCGGCCGACCGACAGGCCTGACAGAACCCCAACGGCTAGTTTTTCTGAGCCTATAAATTTGGGGGTTTGGGCATTGTTTTCACCAAGATATTTGGAGACTTTTTAGAGCCAGTTTTTCCTACTCTTTTCAGAGGTTTTTCTCCACAAAATTGAGAGCTAATACTTCCAATCAAAAGGGGAGTTTTATTAAGAGTGTTTTAAAGAGATTCTTGAGTTTTCCTCCACCATCACTTTCCTATTTTTCTCACACAAACACTTGAGCCATCATTGCTATATCTACCTATAGGGTTTTGTTGTGAGAGGATTTTAGGTGATCAAGAGTTGTGATCACCAAATTCCTTCATTTACTTTGAGGAGGCGGACGGTTGTGTTCGCATTGTTTCGGGTCCTAGTGGGGACTCGGTGGTTTCGAGTTCGTGTGTGAACTCCGTGTTTGAGGTGCGCCTCGGCAAGCCGTGGGCTTGCGGTGTGTACGGGACTAGAGAGTCCGAGGGTTTGTAGGTGTTGCGGCACGAGGAGTGATCCATTGGGATCAAGCATAGTGGAAATCCTTCGTGTGTCGAAGGCGGGATGTAGAGCAAGTGTGCTCGAACCTCGAAACAAATCCCTTTTGTTGCGATTGCTCACTCTCTCTCTCTCTATCTCCTTGTCTATCTTGCATTCAATTATAGTGTTCATCTTTATATGCTAGATATACCTTGTGTGCTTAATTGATATACATGCTTGGGTTGTTTGCTAACACTTGTATTTAACCAAGAGAGCCAACGCGGCATGTTGATCGAGTTTTACCTGCACACAAAAATAAATAATATTAGATTTAGAACAAAATGTGCAAGGTTCTCAATTCTAATCCGCGGTAGCAGTGGCTATGTGGGTCGTGATCCTACAGGAGGGACTAGCGATGGAAGCGTTTGTAAGTTATCTCTAAAATTTTTTATTTAAGTTAACAAAAAGAATAGTTAAAGTTAAGTTAGGAAGAAGGCGGTAGATTATGAAGATGGAGGATTAGAGGTGGTTATTTATAATGAGATGAGAAAGAAAGAATTGGGAGATGGTGATTTAATCTACAAAATAAAAGAAAAGAAAAGAAAAAGAAATAAACACTAATCTTAGTTTGGTTGAAGAAAAACGTGAAATCCTAACACTTTCTACCTTGCTTTGGGAGGCGTTGAACGCATAAACCATAGGATCGATCTCAGTCCCCTGTTCGCATTATATCATCAAGCTTGGGCAAGTATGAAGTGATACGTACCTTGAGGAGGAGAAACATCGCCATGAAATATCGTTGGCACTCACAAAGACTCGTTATACTTATGCTTCAGAAATCACTTGCATGCTCATCAATCAATCACAGAGATAAAAATAGAAAAAGAGAAGAAAACGAAAAGGAACATAAAGCAATGAACAAAAGAAAAAATTTACCTTTATTGCTTTTAATCAATGACAGAGAAGAGGAAGGTACATCGGTGTCACGCTCAACATAAGCCTCTCTCTCTTAAAAGAAATAAAAATTACAAAAGAAAACTAACTACAAACTAGAAAAACCAAAAAACCCAAGCTTTGGCCCTGTACTGCGCTGGGACGCCCCTTCTCTGTTGCTCTGCAGTGGTATTTATAAGGAGATATAGGAAGTAGAGTCCCAGTACAACTCCCCAACGAAAACGCATCGCCAACCGCCTCAGGATTGCCGCGGGAACGGGAAATTTGCCGCGGAAACGTGGCACTTTTGTAGCCAAATGCCACGCGCTTTCTCGCGTGGCATCCTCTGGTCCGTCCATCTGGGTTTATCCTTCTGAAATTGTATCCTGACTCTTAATCTTGGATTTGGATATAACTTGGAATCAAGTTACCTAGATCCCAAATCTTTTATCCACGAATTTGTGATCTTAAATTCTCCTTCTTTGGCTTTTATCCTCATCTGCAAGTGTTTAGGGTTGA